>PVJL010005356.1:0-110396 GCA_004026885.1 Lyroderma lyra
TTGAATGCTTGGTAAAATTCATTGGTGAAACCATCTGTTTTGGGGCTTTTGCCTGTAGGGAGGTTGTGGATAGTCATTTCAATTTCTTTACTATTGATTGGTGTATTTAGATTATCTAGTTCTTTTTGGTTCAGTCTATGTAGGCTATAGGTTTCTAGGAACTTGTCCTTTTTTTTTTGGTTGTTGTTTTTAGTGGCATTGAGGTGTTTGTTGGTGGTGTAGTGGCTTAAGGCTTCGGCGATGGCACTGTCAAAACTGCAGCCTGGGTTCAATTCCCAGCCAGGGAACTACTCACATACAAAAAAAAAAAAAAAAAGAAAAAAAGAAAGAAAAAGAAAAAAAAATTAGTGGCATAGAGCCCTTCATAATATTTTCTTGTAATCCTTTGTATTTCTATGGTATCAGTGGTAATTTCTCCCCTTTCATTTTTAATTTTGGATATTTGTGTCCTTTCCTTTCACCTTTTGGTTAGTCTAGCCAGGAGTTTGTCAATTTTGTTGACTTTCTCAAAGAACCAGCTCTTTGTAGCATTAATTTTTTTCTATTGTCTTTCTGTTCTCCATTTCATTTAGCTCTGCTTTAATTTTTTTTTTTTTTTTTTTTAATGTGGGTAGTTCCCTGGTCGGAAATTGAACCCAGGCTGCAGCCTCAACAGTGCTGAAGCCTAGCCACTATTCCACCAGGGAACTCCCTCTGCTTTAATTTTTATTATTTCTTTCCTTTTGCTGATTTTGAGTGTTTTCTGTTCTTCTTTTTCTAGTTCTTTAAGATGAGATGTTAGGATGTTTACTTGTGATTCTTCTTGTTTCTTAAGATGGGCCTGTAATGATATAAATTTCCCTCTTATTACTGCTTTTGCTGTGTCCCAATAATTTTGATATGTTGCAGTTTCATTGTCATTAGTTTCTATGTATTTTAATCTCTTCTTTTATTTGTTCTTTGATCCAATCATTTTTAAATAAGATGTCATTTAATCTCCATGTATATGTGTTTTTTAATGCTTTCCTTTTACAGTTGATCTCCAGTTTCAGAGCTTTGTGGTCTGAGAATACAGTTGGTATTATTTCAATCTTCTTGAATTTGCTGAGGCTACTTTTGTGTCCCAGCATATGGTCTGTCCTTGAAAATGTTCATGTGCACTAGAAAAAAAGGTATAGTCTCTTTTTGTTGGAAGAAGTGTCCTGTAAATGTCAGTTATGACCAGTTGCTATAATGTGTCATTTAGAGTTAATATTTCCTTATTTATTTTCTGTTTGGATGATCTGTCCATGGCTGTTAAGGGGATGTTTAGGTCTCCTGCAATGATTGTGCTTTTGTCACTTTCTCTTTTCAGATCTGTTAGTAGTTGCCTTATATATTTTGGTGCTTCCTGATTGGGAGCATATGTATTAATTAGTGTCAAATCTTCTTGTTGTATTGTGCCTTTTATCACTATGTAATGTCCATCTTTGTCTCTTGTTATCTTTTTTAACCTGAAGTTTGTTTCATCAGATATCAGTATGGCAACTCCTTCCTTCTTGTCTCTGGTTCCCATTTGCTTAGAGTATTGTTTTCCATCTTTTCACTCTGCATCTTTGTCCTTATGTCTGAGGTGTGTCTCTTGGAGACAGCATATGGATGGTTTTGTTTTTTTAATCCGGTCTGCTACTCTTTGTCTTTTCATTGGTGAGTTCAGTTCATTAACATTTAGAATGATAATTGACATATGAGGATTTCCTATGGCCATTACTTCCTTTTAAAATTAATTAATTTTTTTAATTTTTGTTTTTGTTGTTGTCCCAACTCTATTGCATTTATTCTGAAGTTTTATTTCAGGTCGAACAGCCTCCTTCAGTATTTCTTGAAGTGTCAGTTTTGTGCTGGTGAATTAACCCAGCTTCTGGGGGTCTGAGACGGTCTTTATTCCTACTTCATATCTGAAGGATAATTTTGCTGAATAATTTAATCTTGGCTGGAAGTTTCTCTCTTTTAAAGTTTTGAATATTTGATTCCACTCTCCTGGCTTTTAGAATTTCTGCTGAGAAGTCTGTTACAGCCTAATTGGTTTACCTCTAAAGGTTATAGTTCTTTTTTCCCTAGCTGCATTATGAATTGTCTTCATCTTTGGTTTTTGACATCTTCAGTACCATGTGTTTTGGAGAAGAGCTCCTAGGGTTCAGATATCTAAGGGATCTATTTTCTTCTTGAATTTGGTTTTCCACATCTTTCCATAGGATTGGAAATTTCTCACCTACTATTTGTTTGAGCATGCTCTCTGTGGAGTGCTCTGCTCCTTCTTCCAATCCTATTATCCTGATGTTTTGTCTCATGGAATCAGAGAGTTCTTGCAGAGTTCTTTCAATCCTTTGGATTCTGTATTCCCTATCTTCCTCTTTCTGAGATGTTTCCGTGTTCTGATCTTCAATATAACTAATTCTTTCCTCCATCTGGTTGGCCTGATTCCTATGGCAGTTATTTCATTTCTCCCTTCTTTTATTGTGTTATTTATCTCTCACATTTGCATCTCATTTTTCCTTATAGTTTGAATTACTTAGTTAAACTGTTCCTTTCGTTTACAGATTTCCTTTTTGAGGTAATTCATCTTAGCTATGGTGTTTTGCCAATATGTTTTCATTGCTCTGAGAGACTTTAGAATGACTATTTCATATTCTCTGTCAGTTCGTAAATTTCTAGGTCTTTAAGATCCTTTTCTGGAGATTTTTCATCTCCTTTCTGAGCAGGTTTAATTCCTAAGATACTTATATTGTCTGTCGTGTTCTTGTTTGGCATGAGGGCTTTATTTTCAGCAGAGCCCAGGAGACCACTTTATTTCTCTGATTAGTATTTTTGTGGTGTCTCGCTGTAAAGTAAACATTAGGTGGTGCTAGGGGGGATGACAAATTTTGGGAGAGAAGGGAGGTATTTAAGCCATATCTCCAGTCTCCACCAGCATTTGGAATCGGGGTGCGGTGGTCCAGAGTCTCTCCACCTCCTACAGTTTGTTGGGGAAGCTTCAGGAGAAGGGGAAGGCCAATAAAATGCAAGCTGAGGTTGCTCCACTTCCTATGTTTTGTTGGGGAAGCTGGGGGAGACAGAGGAGGCCAATGGGATACTGGCTGAGACTGTTCACATTGATTGGGGCAAATTCTGTTAAATTTGCCTTTGTCCCTTTCTCCAGTACTTTACCACTGGCCATGTTTGAGTGATTCATTTCTACAGCAACTGCTCTGGGCAGCGTTTGCAAGTGAGCCCTGAGTGCAGCGCGAGTGCACACTTGTGCCGTGAGCTGAGGGTGGTGCTGAGTGTTGGGGCCACGCGCATATATGTGTTTGCCCTGGTAGCCAGGAGTATATCATGAAGGAGTGGTGCACTCTCATGCGCCACAAACTGAGGGGGCAGGGGGCTGCGTGAAGGCTCCACGCACAATGTGCCTTGAGCTGCGAGGGTGCCAGAAGCTGTGTTGCTGTATCTGGGGCCCTCATCCAGTCTAGGGCAGTTCAATGTCCTACTTGGTTTCCTTGCTACTCAGAGCCTCAGAGCTCAGCTCCCAGGCTTTGTATCTACCATGCTGCTTTTAGGTCCAGCTCCCTCATGGTCGCCCTGCATTGCTGCTGCTCTGGCTTCCACTCTTGTCACTGCTTGACCTCCTCCTTCCCTATATTGTTCTGTTCTCTGATTTCTTTCTAGTTCTTTTAGTTAGCCACAGTGGTGTCAGGTCGCAATCTGTCTCTGCTCCTTCCCATCTCTCCTGGCTGTTTAATTGTATTTTGCAGGAGAGGTTTTTGGGACCTCCTCTCTGGTCGCCATCTTGCCTATTTGCTTGATTTGAGGACTCTTTAGATAACATTACCTGCTGTACCAGCTTCAAACCATCTATCAGACCACCTCCATTCCATCAGGATAGTTTCCTGTTTCTGGAAATTGTATCAATCCAGATCTTCAGGAGGTCTCTCTTTAAAGTGCAAAAATACCTTATATCTTTTATCAGTTCCATACTGGTTATTAGCACCACAACAGGGATATGTTTAATGCTTACTTAAGGGCAAGTGTGAGTCATAGGATTTTCATTATCATCATCACAATCCTGAGTGAAAATCCAGTTTGTAGAGAAGATGCTATTTCTATCCTTGAGAAATACACAAGATTTGTTAACCCAGATGTGAAAATGCACAAATATTACTGCCTTGTGGAAGAAATGAAATAAGGAGACTTATTTTTCTATGAGTAGCAGACTGAAATTCTGCAACAGGCATGTGCAACCTGTGACTCAGGACAGCTTTGACTACATCCCAACACAAAATCTTAGAACGTTACAACATTTTTTTGTGACCTTTTTTTTTCTTTTCTAGCTCATTAGCTATCATTAGTCTTAGTGTATTTTATGTGTGGCCTAAGACAGTTCTTCCAGTGCAGCCCAGGAAATTCAAAAGATTGGACACCACTGTTCTATAATACTGTCCTTCATGACATTCATGCTGGACAACACAAACCAAAACAAACAGGAACATTAGGCCTTTGCACTTTTATCCACATAATACTCATATGTATAATTATTGCTTTATGTGGTTTGTCCTATAAATCAGATAGAAAAGGAGAGCTGAAAATGAGTTCATATATGTTGTCTTTTATATTTACTTAAGTAGGTACCTCTATTTGTGCTCTTTATTTTTTCATTTGTAATTGAGTTACTGTCTAGAATCATTTTATTTTAGCATGAAAGATTCTCTTTTGCATTTATTGTAGTACAGGTCTGCTAGTAAATTCAGTTTTTGTTTATCTGGGAAAGTCTTAATTTGTCTTTTATCTTTATTCTGTCATGATAGTATATTACATCAATTGATTTTGGATGTTAAATTAACCTTACATTCTTGAGGGAAAAGTCCAGTTGACCATAGTATATAATTTTTTCCCCATCCTCCTATAATTTTTTTTATATGTTCTGGCTTCTGTTTGCTAATATGTTCTTGAGAATATCGGCATACATATTTATAAAAGATACTGGTCTGTAGTTTTCTTCATATTTACCTTTGGTTTTGGTATCAGGATAATCCTTCACTCTTAAAATGAGTTAGGAAGTATTCCTTCCCCTTCTATTTATGATCAGAGTTTATGAAAAATTGGAATTAATTCTTTAATGTTTGATAGAATACACCAGTGAAGCTGTCGCCCCTGGGCTTTTCATTGTGTGTAGTTTTTAAAATTACTAATTCAATAGCTTCACTTATATATCTATTCAGATTGTCTTTCTATTTCAGTCAGTTTTGATAGTTTGTATTTTCTAGGAATTTATTCATCTCATGTAGGTTATATATTTTGTTTCCATACAAATGGCCACAGTATTCCTTTATAATCCTTAATTATTTCTGTAAGGTAGTGGTAATGTCTCCTCTTTCATTTCTGATTCTAGTAGTTTGCATTTTCTCTCTTTTTATCTTGTTCAGTCTAGCTATAGATTTGTTAGTTTTGTTGATCTTTTCAAAGAACCAGCTTTTGATTTAAGTGATTTTCTGTGTTTATATTTCATTAATTTCTGCTTGAATCTTTAATTTAATTTCCTTCCTTCTGCTTGTTTTTAGTTTAGTTTGCTCTTCTTTACTAGTGTTTTATGGTTACTGATTTGAGATGTTTCTTCTTTCTTAATACAGTTATTAATTTCCATTAAGCACTGCTATAGCTACATTCTATGAGTCTTCATTTTCATTCATCTGAATGTATTTTTTAATTTCTCAGAAGAGGTTGACAGTTTTTTCTTCGACCACTTTGAATGTGTTATCCCACTGCTCCGTGGCCTCCGTTGTTTCTGTTAAGAAGTTAGCTGTTAATCTTACAAGAGTTCCCGTAAAAGTAATGAGTCATTTTTCTCTCCATGCTTTCAAGGTTTTCTCTTTGACTTTCAACATTTTTACATAATGTATCTGTTTGTAGGCCTCTTTATATGAATCTGACTTATATTTCATTATACTTCCTGGATGAGCAGGTTATAGTTTTTCAATAAATTTGAGAAGTCTTCAGCCATTATTTCTTGAAATTTTTTTTTTTCTGTTCTGGTCTCTCTCTCCTCTTATACAATGTTAGTGTGTTTAATAGTGCTTAATCATGTTATACATTTCCATCATTTCCATTCTTTTATTTATCTTTTCTTTGACCTGCATGATCTTTACTGATCTATCACAAGTTTGCTTATTCTTTATTATGCCAGTTAAGATCCACTGTTGAGTCCCTCTAGTGAATTTTTAATTTCAGTTATTATACTTTAACTTCAAAATTTCCATGTGGTTCTTTTAAATAATTTTTACCTCTTCACTGATATTCTCTATTTGATGCAAAATTGTCATCATACATTCATTTACTCTTCATTCTTGGTTTCCCTTAATTCTGTAAACAGATTAATAATGGCTGTAGACTTTTTCTGATAAAACCAACATGTGGTCGCTCTCATGGGCAGTTTTTATTGGCTGCTTTTTTTTTTCCTTGTCTATCATACATTGTTTCTTTACATGCCTCATAATTTTTGCTGGGAACTGGACATTTTAGATAATATATTGTAGGGACTCTTGGATAATTGATTCCCACCATTCCCACCCTCTTTATGGCTTGTTACTTGCTTGTTTATTTGTTTATTGACTGACTGGATTCCCTTATTGAAGTGTATTTTCCTTCTCATGTTGCAGGAAGGTGCAGCTTTGGGTATACCCAGTTACTTTGGGATGACAGTGGTTTCAGTAAGGGCTCTTCATCTTTTCTCTTGAGTACACCATGCTGTTAAACTCCATTAATTGCAGATGATTGCTCGGTTGTTTTTAACAATGCCCTGAGGCATAAATTGCTCTACAAACCCAATAAAATACAGCTCCTTTTAAGGAACCATTTGTGAAGCCATTGTTTGGCCAGTGTTCCAACACTAAGAAGGCTTCTCTCAGCTGTCTTACTCCCTATTCTCTCCAAACTGCTGGCCTGTACTTTTGCGTTTCATCACAACCTCCACTGTTCTTTGGAGTCCCTTAGGCTTGTACTTCTCTATACTCTGATACAAATAAAGTTATTTCATTTAGAAAACAATTAGGAGCTCTCTCTTTTATTGCCTGCTTCTCTGGTCAAGCAAAATCTTTTGAGTTAGGACTCACAGGGGAGGGGACAATAGAAGAACTCTGAGTGACTTTCGCTCTAAGACCTAAGCAGTCAATAGAGGAGAGGAGAAAGTACCCGAATTCCTCTTGCTTTACCTCTCCTAGAGTGAAACTTGTGCTTCTTGAGTAGGGCAAGGGTCACCAGGGCCCCAGTCTTCTCAGTGCACTGTGCCAAAGGTAGAACCTCCATTTCCTGAATGGGTTGGATGACAGAAGGGAGCTATCAACCACACTCACCCAGGTCTTAGACTGAGCAACAGGGAGTGAGGTTCAAGGTGAGGAGTGCTGATCTGCTCCTTCTGGAAAGAAAGCCCTCTGACTACAAACCTGAGCGAGAGGGAACTGTGTGTTCTTGGCTACAGCAGCTAGTCGTTGCATGGTTGAGCTGGGAGAATAGAGGGAAGTAGCAGTTTTGGTTCAAACGCTCCAGACTTTAGCTTTTCTTAATTTTCATAGTAGTTCTTGAATTTTTGTTTCTTCATTTGTTGTTTGTCTTTATGACCATTTCTAGAGGCTTTAAATTGTTTTAATAGTTTTCACCAGTTTCATTGAGAAGCAGCTGGGTGGACTTCCTGATGCTGTCTATCTTTGACCTGTATCCTTTATATTTGAAGGTTGCTTTGTTCATGTAGAATTATTGGCTGACAGTGTTTTTCTTTTCATCAGTTTGAGGGCATTCTACTGCCTTCTGGCCTCTGATTTCTGATGAGAAATCAGCTGTTAGCTTATTGGGGATCCCTTGTACATAGTAAATAATCTCTCTTTTGTTGCTTTTAACCCTACCAGACCGCTGTACCGATTTTCAGTGATTTCCGAACCTGCCACTAGACTGCTGTACCTAATTTTTGGTACTTTGCCTAGTACGTGAAAAAATGACTCCAAGTTCCATCTTATTCTAACCACTTGTTTGCATGTAACTAACATTTTTCTACTTCATGTTGGTTTTTTCTCTTTAATGCTCAGGAGCCCAGGTATAGGGGACAATTAGGTTCAGGGCCTCAGGTCTTCTGGGTTAAGATTATCTTTTTGTGTTTGCCTTTTATCAGTTTAATTATGATGTGTCTAGGTGTGGATCTCTATGAGCTTATCTTACTTGGGCATTGGTTTCATACCTTCCTTTATACTTTGAATATATTTAAAATAGCTAATTTAAAGTCTTTGTCTAGTAAGTCCAATGTTTGGTTTCCTTGGGTATAGTTTCTATTCATTGCTTCCCTCGCCCAATATGGGCCATACTTTTTTGTTGTTTTATATGTCTCATAATTTTTTGTTGAAAACTGAACATTTGAAATAATGTTATGTGGCAACTCTGGAGATCAGTTCTCTTTCCTGAGGTGGTTGTTTTTGCTACTTGCTGTTGTTGCTACTGTTTGTTTGTTTAGTGACTTTCATGAATGAATTCTGTGAAGTCTGTATTCTTTGTCATGTATGGCTACTGGATTCTTTGATCATTTAGTTTGGTGGTCCGCTAATGATTGCAGAGAAATTTCCTTACATGCCTGGAGATATGAAATCTCCCAAACTTTGCTGAGGGGTGCTATGTGCTTGTTGGAATACACCTTCAAATGCTCATGCAGATAGTTCTGAATTCCACCTTATCCTTCACTTCTTGTTTCCACAAAGCCTCAACAACAAGCCAACAGTGAGAGCTTAGAGCCTTCTCAGGTAGTTCCTGAGCATGTGCACAGCTCTACACATGTGTGTGGCCTTCTAGATCCCAAGAATATAGGGACATCTCATTCCCCAGTTTTTCCTTTTGAGTTTTTTGTTACCATTGTCTGAGGTATCTGTGATGCTTAAAAATCATACTGATGATTTTCAACAAAAAAACCCACTGATGGTTTTCAACAAATGTCCCTGAAGGAAAGGCTCTTCATACCATGTGAGCTCTGAGGTCAAATAAAGACAAACCTTGTGAGTGGAATTTTCCAGGGAACTGTCAGCCAATCAGATAATGATAATTATCTGGAATTGAGTTTTGAAGCTCTACTCTGGTCTTTGCCCCCCAAAGCTGCTAGGCTCATTTCTACCATGATTGGTTTACAATGTTAATACACACTAGAAAGAGTGTGATCAGAGTAAGTTAACTTAAAATGCAACAAACTCACTGTTCTTGAGATTCAGCTGTTTTTCTTGAATAAACCCTCTCTGGGTTGTCAACATCTTTTGGTTGATTTACAGAGTTCTAAAAACATTGATTTTGACCATTATCCCCAGTGTTCTTATTGCATTTATGGAAGAGAGAGTTTTGGAGAGCCTTACTTTGCCTTTCCTGCTGATGTTGTCTTATCCATATAACATTTACAGAAGTCTTTACCTTTCATCTTTTGATAGATGACTAGATATTTTCAATTTTTGCTATTACAAAGCTCTATGAACATTTTTGTCTACATAGTCCAGGACACATATGCTCACATTTCTCTGTTATTTGTCTAGAAGTAGAATTGCTAGGCCATAGGACATGCGTATCTTTGGTAGACTATGCCAAACTGTGTCCCTTAATGGTTATACCAACTTATAGCAGGGACTGAGAGTTCTCTTCTTGACCTATATACCCACCAATATTTGGTATCATGTGACTAAAAATTTTGCCAATTGGCGAGTATATTATGGTATCTTACCATGTTGGTTTTTTTTTATTGTGGTTTTAATATGCATTTCCCTAATTATGAATGACATTGTATCCCTTTTCATCCTTATTGGACATTTGAATAATTCTTCTTTTATTCAAAGAAGTACCTGGTCAAATTCTTCTGCTTATTTTTCTACTATGTTGTCTTTTTCTTATTAATTTGTATTTTTGTTTGTACTTTGGGTGTGAGTCTGTCTGTGGGATATGTTCCAATAATCTTTTATTTTGTGGCTTGCTTCTCATTTAATAGCATCTTTTAAAAAATATTTTATTTTTGATCTGAGTTTGGATTTATAGAAGAGCTGAAAAGATAGTAGAGAGAGTTCCTGTCTACTATCAGACTGTCATTCTGTTGGAAATAAAACTCTGGTGCCGCAAATAAATAATTGGAGATTCAAATATCTTGGCAAGGCAATTTTTACTTCTGCAGAAGGAAGTGTGGCAGCACAGACAAGATTGAGACCACAAGCATCCAGGATGGAGAGCCATGATGCTTTTTATCTCTAATGCAGGCTTAATTAAGGCTGAGTCTTACCCTGTTGGCTAGGGTTTTGACTGCACAATCTAGTCCTTACCCGACTGGCTAATTTATATTTTATAGGGGTCAGTATAAGGGAAACAAAGAAAATTCCAAGGTGTCTCATGTGATTTGTGTGTAAACAGGATGGTGGAGAAAGGGAGGGAGGCTCTTTGGGAGCAGGCACTTAGAGAATGTGGGATAACTTTGGCAAGTTTCTAGTTCTAAGTGGAGACACCTCACTCTTATTTAGAAGAAAAGACATATATATATTCTCATAATTCATGTATTCCCACAATTCTACACAGCAACTAGTTTACCCCTTTTATCCTTCACCTGCTTTTCCTTATGTGAACATCTTACATGATAATAGAATAGGAGTGGGCATAATTTTTTAAAAGGTCGCAGTCGTAAACAGTTTAGGCTTTGTTGGCCACATGGTCTCTGTTCCAACTACACAACTCTGCTTTTGTAGTGTGGAGGTAGTCATAAACTGTATGTAAGTGAGTGAGTGTGACTGCATTCCAATCCAACTTCATTTACAGGAGGAGATGGTTGGCCCGCAGACTGTAGCTTTCAGACTTCTGCAGTACAGGGAAGGAACGTGCCCTCCTCTTCCCCTTCTTTTCTTCCCATTGGCTGGAATGTAGACATTATGGAGGAAGCAGGACCAGCTATCCTGGATTATGAGATGGAAGCCATATGTTAAGGATGGGAAAGTGATCATATTGAAAGAATGTAGATTCCTGGATTCCTTAGGATTTTTTACATGAGAAATAAACATTCTTGTTTAATCCATTGTTGTTTTGGGATTTTGTAATAGTAGTTTGTACTGCATACCACCATGCCTAGTTTGAGCTAGGTTTCTAACTCTTGCCACCAAAAAAGAGCTTTAATTAATATAGATAATAGTAGGAATTTGGGGCCTAAAGAAAATTGTTCTGAACATTCTTCTATGATAATTTATGGGCTCAGTGTTTGACTTTGTTTCCTGTATCTGGACAGTTCTATCTTTCCAAAATAGGAGAATAATAAGGAGGTTTCACTGATCTGCTAATGTGCTGAATGGTATTTCTCAAAATTACCTGAGTGGAAACACTTTCCCACACCATTTTACTGAGCACCTGCAACATTCCCAGGCTCTGGGAGTCATCATGGAGAAGGATGAATTGAACTTTGGTGTTCCCCTTTCCTATAAAGAAAAGCGGGTGCACAGACAACTTACAAGGGGACACTGAGGTAAGGGGGACTAATTGTGTATATGTAAGATTCATGAATTTTTCACAGATGATTTTAAATTTACTGACTAGAAATAAGCAGAGGGAATAGTAAAGGGGTTTGGGGGTTTTAGTTAAAAAGAATAGTATGGGCAAAAACGTCACAATTTCTTGATGTACAAGGCCACAAACACAGGTATGCAAGAAGTGTAAATATATTTACTTGTATAACATCTTTAGTTCTGTTTCCAGTTCCCTTTTCCTCTGGGTGAGAGAAAGTTCATCTTGGTCAATTTTTTTTTCTCTCCTTTTCCCAGGTTTCCCTAAGTCCTGGGAGTAAGATGGGGGGCATTGTTTAGTACCAGGTCAAGAAGCACTTGGTACTTGCTATTACTTATCTATGTGGGCACCCACTGGGACAGCCTCCCTCCTGTGGTATCTTGAAATGTCAGTCTGCACAGCTGCTATGCATACTTTGCTCCTGGCACAATACTGTGATTTTCTTTCCAACATGTCCATCTTCCCTTCACCCTCCAATGCCAGAAATTTGTTTTGGGTGACTTCATAGGAAAAGAGAAAAGGAATGTACTGGAAGCTCACAGAGTCAAGGGAAGAGCTGAAGAAGGAGACATTGATAAGTTGGAAGGTAGAGAAGGATCCAGGCCAACTGTTCAGGACCTCCAGTAGCGATAAATTAGTACAACAATTTCCAGGTGTAGTTGCTGCATTAAAGATTCAGGTTTCTGTGAGAGTGGCATACATTGGATCTCATTACCCCTCTTACACCAAAGGTGTTTGGTGCACTTTAGTTGACTATTTCCCCAAATGGAACTAATGAAAAGTTCCTCAAAGAATCATGGTGTTCTGAGGTACAGAGTGCTTACTGTCTACCAAACATCTTTTCTCTCATTCTTCCTCAACAAACCATGTTCTCTGCTAAAAATAGATACTTTCCTGCCTGTCTTTCAGATGGGTAGGGTGACCATGATGTAACCCAAAGCTCAATAAATGCTGCTTGAAGGGCTGAATGAATGAATTAATGAAGACAATGTAGATGGCTTCGATGATTGTGGAGAATTTTTTTTGCAATAGTTTCTAAAATAAAAAATAATATGCCATTCACTCATCATTAACACTTCTTAGGGACAGATGCAGTTTGTGCTCCCACTTCTTGACTATCTTTGCAAGGAGACAGAAGAAATAGGTAGCAGCAGTTTCCTCCTAGGAGGCTGGCAAACAGAAGATAAAGACTGACTTGCCACTGTGTACCTTTTGTGGTTGCCATTCTCCAAGATGGTCCCCAACAATCACAGCCTTGTGGGACTCACACACAGGCTTGCATAATCTCCTCCTGCATTGGACTGGTGTTGGTCTGTCACTAATAGAATATGGCAGAATTGATGGTATGTCATTTCTGAGATTACATTACAAAAGATACTCAGGCTTCTGTGTCGCTCTGATACCTCCCATCAATAGTCACATGAGTGCGCTGCCAGCTGAGGCTACAGTCTCTGAAAACTTGACTGGGCCTAGGGGATATACTCCAAGCTCACTTAAGTGGTTGTTGGTAGGAGACATCAGTTCCCCTCCTCATGGCTGATGATGACATAATTTTCCCTGTAGTAAATCATGAGGGGAGGGGAAAGGGAGAATGAATGAGAGATGGGGATGGGTAGGAAGAGAGAGACAGACAGACAGACAGACACTGAGAGACTATGAACAAGGCAGAAGTTATCCAGGAGAAACTGAAGATCTGAAATTCCAGGATAATTCAGGGATATCTTTTCTATATAGTTGTCAGTTGAAAAAAAATAAAAATTTTTCATTCATTTGGGACTTGGTGGATATCCCTGGTTTTGCAACTGACTGCTGCCTACACCTATTACTTTTCCACTACACCACCAGGGAACCCTCCCCCCGCCTATTACTTTTCCACTACACCACCAGGGAACCCTCCCCCCTGCCCGGCCCCCGCCTATTACTTTTTTTTATTACTGTAACAAATTACCACAGACTTAGCAGCTTAAAACAATACAAATTTGTATGTCTACCGTTCTTGAGGACAGAAGTCTGAAATGGGTCTCACTGGGATAAAGTCAAGGTGATTTTGGCTTGCCTGATGTTTCTGAGGGTTGCATTAATGTTATGTAATTTCAGTAATTCTGTGGCAGTACTACAGAAGTAAGGTGCCATTGTGGGTGTGTCATATAGTTGGTACAGATATCACTATGTCACATAATTGGTGACGTTACCCTTGGTCACTTGGTTAAGGTGATGCCCACCAGGATTTTCCAATGTAAACTTACTATTTTCCCCTTCGTAATTACTAAATATTTTAGGGGAAAAACTGTGCAGATGCGCTCTTTCTGCTTAAACTTTTTCTTAAGCTTTTACTTTCTCCGTTTGAGCTAAATTTTACTGTCTTAAGGAGCAGAAAGGACAGAGGTATAACCGGGAGAAAGGTATGAAAGAGCAGACTGTCAGAGGCCAGGCTAGTTTCTTAAGAATTAGATAAAAGAAGATCCATGCAATCAGGCGCCGGCGGGCTGCCCGTTGCCGTGGAGATAGGGTCCTTCCTCCCCGGATGCCGCCATCTTGTGGCGCCGGCCTAGGCCCAAAGAGCGGCTGCGTGGTAGCCGGAGGCGGGCTGGTTGTGCTCGGCGTGGCCTCCGTACTTCTCAGTGCTGATCATGGAGGTTCTTGCTCTTCACCTACCTCTATTCCTGCTGTTCGGGACATGGGCCCAGGCGCTGGGCAGCGATTACCCCGAGGTACCGCTGCTGTTTAACGAGGACGTGAAGCGCACGGTAGACCTGAGCAGCCACCTGGCCAAGGTGACTGCTGAGGTGGTCCTGGCGCATCCGGGCGGCGGCTCCACGTCCCGCGCCACCTCCTTTCTTTTGGCCTTGGAGCCGGAGCTCGAGACTCGGCTGGCGCACCTCGGCGTGCAGGTGAGTGGGGCTGGCCTCTGCCGCTCCAAGAGCTTGTCCTCGGAGCCCGGGCGGCGGGTCGGCAGCTCCTCCGGTCTGGACACGTCAGCAACAGCCTGCTCTCGCGCGGTCCGCACTTCTCTGAATGACCAACTTCTGGTCCGTTACTGCGGCCCCGCGCTGGTGACTTTGGACGGCGCAAACCATCTCGCCTCAGTCAAACGAAGATAATGGCTTTAGCGGAGGGCCTAGTAGGGTGCCAATTTATACCAGCGTTCCCCTCATTTCTCACGACTTAACGCAGTAGCCCGACTGGAGGACGAATAAATGAATTAAAATGAATATCATTTCTTTCAGTATCTGATTCTTTGTAGGTGCATCTTTCTAGATAGCATTCAGTACAATCAGAAATGTAATAGGTTCTGTGTTTAATTTTGTAATCATTTAAAACCGTTGTTAATACTACACACTTTTTAAGGTTACTCATGAACGCTTTTAAAATTTTCATCCGTTTTAGAAATCAGTGTAACTAATACAAGCCTTTTTAAACTACGGAACTGTAAACTCCCGTTCGCTCCCTTCCCCCTACCGGTTCTCATTCTTACACTTCAGCTTCTAAGTTTGCTTGTGTACTTCCAGATATTTCAGTGAACACTCAAGGAAAAAAAATGTTGGCTTAGAGGATAGAGGGACTATACACATACAGAACTTTACTCGTTATTACTATTTTCATTAGACAACATCCATTAAGTGATTATCCACCTATTTATTAATAATCATTACAGTGTCATATTTCTTCTAAGCACTCTTTACTTTCTGACTGAATCTGGAACTATAAACCTGAGTTTATAGAGATTATACTTATGAAATGACTCCTGTTCCCTTTCATGTCTTGTCCTTGATGAAGTAAATGCTGAGTTCTACTCAGGTTTGTGGACAGGTGGAATAGAACTTCATTTAAATTTGTACTGCCACATTTGAATGTTTTGAATGTTAAATCCATTCTTTTATAAAAGCTAGTTCTGATTTAATGAGGTTGCCACAGTATAATAAGACCCCAGCAGAAGGTAACTAAGCTTGTCATCATGCTGGAGAGTGCTTACAAGCTGGGTTACTGTACTGATGATGTCTTACGTAGAGTTTACTTTATGTCACTGTTGTAGTAGATATTTTGGTGCTCCGTCATTTACTTAAAACCCTCATAACACCCTTGGAGGTTTAGGTTTTACTGAAGGCAAAGAGTCTGGAGTCTGGGAGGTTAAGGTGTTTAACCCCCTATGAGGTTTTTAGAGTAATGGTTAGTCAGGGTTTAGATTAGATTTGTTTCAAATTGTATGTGTTCTTCACTGTCCCATATCACCTCTCTGGCTTAGATGGCTGTGAGATAGAATAGTGTTGGGGTATAAATACCTGCATTCTCATTACCACATATATTCAAAATTAAATTTTCAGTGAATTGCCTTCAACCCTACATATAGAATTCTAGGAATTGGTAGGAGGGACCATGGTGGTTATTGAGCAGGAGCCAGTGGTTCCTCTTCTTACTATCAAGGACCCATCTTATTATTTTTCCTCTTATATGGATCCTATATTTGAAATAGTTTGTCTCTAATATTTTATTAAATAGTAAGTAATCTTTCTTAATATAGTGATAAGCACAGTGTGCTAGAATATTCCCACTGTGATGAGATTCTAGTCAAAGTAATAAAGCTTGTTATTTTTATTAGCTTACACAGCTTTATTGAGGATGATTGTGTGATGACTGGTAGGCTTTTTGAAATATTTAAAAGAGGTTCCTCATTATAACTTTTTTTTTTTTTAATTTGCAGGTGTGTGTGTGTGTGGGGGGGGGTGTATGTGGGTAGTTCCCCAGCTGGGAATCGAACCCAGGCCGCAGCGCTGACAGTGCCAGCGCTGACAGTGCCAGCGCCGAAGCCCCAAGCCATTACACCACCAGGGAACTCCCCTCATTATAACTTTTTATACCCTGTTGTCATCTAATGTACCAGTGCTAAAAGGTAGTCTTAATTTTTTTCGTTTGGTGGAGTTTGGGTTAGGCAGTGTGTATAAGTTTTCTCCTTATAGTCTGTTCTACAGTCTCATGATTTGAGGTACCTACTGTTTCTCAGAAAGACCCTGCATCCTGCTGGAGTTAATATCCTTTTCCTGGTTATACATCTGCTGCAGTGAAGGATAAGAACAAGTGAGCATGTCAAGAAGCTCCTTTTTCCCAAGGATTTTTGCCACTATTAACTTCTTTTGTGCGAGAAAAACAATTTTGGTTATGCGTGAGACTTCTACAATAAATAATAGTACTTATTTCCTATGCATGTGAGTATTTGGATGTAAGGTTGTAAATGAAGAAAAATGCCTTTTAAGTCTTTATATTTGGAAGTGGGAAGTGTATTTGGAAGTGTAATTTTTTTTTAACTCATTTTTATTGTTAGACTTATTGGGGTGACATCTGTTAGCAAGGATTACATAGGTTTCAGGCATACAATTCTACAGTGCGTTGTCAACTTATTGTATAAGGAAGCGTAATTTTTATTTGAATGTGTATATTTGATCAGGAAAATGTTATATATTTATAGAGCTTATTACAAGGAGGACTCCAAAAAAAAAAACAATTATCTTTTGGAGGGTGGGCCTCTGTCTGGTATAGGCTTCCCCTGCTAGGTGAGTGTTCTAGGAACCCATCTGCATCTGTGTACCAGCTGGTGTTGTTGTGAGAGGCTGCCTTCGGTTTCAGTGAATTTTTTGGAGACTCGATGCATTTGTTTGCCCATTTCATGATGGGTAATTTACACAAACAGCATGCGGCATGACGATGTATCTGCCCACACCACACTAAGTTCAGCAGTTTTTGACCAAAAGCACATGACACCCATGCCCCACCCTCCCTGTTCACCTGATCTCACCCCGAGTGACTTTTTTTTGTTTCCCTGATGAAAAATGTCCTCCAAATCAACGAGTTCAAAAACTGTTTTGAGCAGTGGAAAAAGAGCCTTGATAGGTGTATTGCATCAAAAGAGTACTTTGAAGGTGACTGAAGTTTAAACATGTAAGAATAAATGCACAGTTTTTTATAATTTCTGGGTTTTTTATTGGCTCCTCTTTTCTATATAGCTTATTCAGTGCAAAAGTAAGTCCTTGACAATGTTCTTGTGTTTCTGATGAAAAAAATTGTTACTGAAACCAGAATTCAATTTTTGGCAAGTTCTGGTAGTTTGAATACTTTAATGTGGACATTCTGAAGCTGTTGGTTAATTGTCAACTCAAATTTAGAGGCTAAAAGTAAAAAAAATAATAACTTTTTGTCCTTTAATAGGTGAAGGGAGAAGATGAGGAAGAGAACAATCTTGAAGTACAAGAAACGAAAATTAAGGGTAAAAGGTAAGCCAGCGAACCATTAGAATATTAGAATATCTGTACCTGTCTGTCCTCATTGTAGATTATCCGATCAGGATTGCAATCATAAGGTAGGAGAGTTAGGAAGTGCCTTGTATATTACAGACTGTTTCAGTTAATATAGTTGTGGTAGCAAGCAACAGACTGTAATGTATTCTGGACTCATTTATGATGTCTTTTCTCATAACTAATGCTGAAAGTGGATTCCTCTAACAGTGACAGTTTGTTTTGCAACAAGAAAGTAGTTAGTTTCTATATTAGGTCTCTAATCTATGAGGACCTGCCTCATTAGAATGAGATGCATATGAGATCAGGCAATTAATTTTACAAACTCATCTTTGAGGTACTCCCCTTGGGAAGCTGTGCACCGATGCCAGCGCCTAGTCCACCCTTCAGAGCAATTTTGGAACTCTTTCTGGAATGGCCATCAGAGCTGTCGTGATGCCCAAAATCTGACAATTAAGTTTGTGGACTTGCCACCATGTGCTTAGGTTGGCAGCGCTATACAGACAACTCAGTAACGCCTTGCTGCCTGGTTCAAATTCTGTGGGGAACCAGTGAGAATTCCAAGCTGTTTGCCTCAGCATCTGTCCTCCCATCAACCTCTGGCTACTATCCTGTTTCCAAGGGACAGATATCCCTCCTCATCCCATCCTTTATACCTCAGCCTTTCAAGACTTCAGGGCATAAAAAGTGATGCTTCTTTGCAGGGGCTAGACTAAACTCTATGAAGATTGGGGTTGGATTTGTTTTGTTTTCTGCTTTAACCTTAACACAGTCTGGGCCCTGGCACTTCTTACTCATATTGAAACACTTTATTAAGGATATTTTTCAATTAACATACAAAGCAGGACAAATTATATAAAGAACACCTATTTATCCTATCACCCAGCTTTAATTATTAGTATTTTGCATGGTATGTAATAAGCACTGAAATATTTGTTGAATGAATGATGTGGGGAGAAGAGATGTTTTTAGCTCAGTGATTATTACCATTACTGGAGCAAACATCCTACAATGCCCAGGACAGGTTTCCCTGTAGCAAAGAACTATCCACCCCCAAATGTCAGTAGCGCTAAGGTTAAAAAACCTTGCTTTCGCTTATGCTGTAATTTATCATAGGAAGAAATTAAAAAATTGGTTCTTCACCAGTAAATCATTGTGCCTTACACAACTGGCAGTCCTCATGTGATTCAGAAAATGTTAAATTAGACCTCCCTGCTTGGCACAGTTTTAAAAACTTTTTTCTTACCCATTTTGAAATTTGTAAAAATGATGAGCATCTGATCTAACAATAACTATTTTTATGCATATGTCCACACACACTTGATTTTACATGTGGGTATAAATGGAATCATTTAAATTTATACTCTATATAAAGCTTAACAGCAGCATTAAATAAGTCACTTGTCCTATAACCTGTCAACTTACATGTTTTTGTTCTGGATATTTTACATAGATTCAATTACTGTGTGATCCTACTTTTTAATCTTTTTGTCCCCACATACAACATTTCCTGTTTTCCATTTGGTCTTCATGGTTGTCTTGTTACACTTAATCCTCCTTGTGTTGCTTTAATTTCATGTACAAAAACGTCTGAGGAGCCTAATTATAATGCATGGTGATTACCCTGATTTTTCTTTTTTTTTTTTTTTTGCTTTTTGGTATGTGGGTAGCTCCCTGACTGGGAATCGAACCCAGGCTGCAGCGCTGACAGCGCCAACGCCGAAGCCTTAAGCCACTACACCATCAGGGAACTCCCTTACCCTGATTTTTCTATTGCAGCCTCAGAATACATGAAATGGGTGTCTCACCAGCCCTAAGTTAGCCTTTAAAAAGTGGTTGTTAAAACCCCTTTCCTTTGTAAATATTTCAGAGATTCTTCTCTGGCTATTTGAGGACCCTGTGTGTTTACTGGCTCAGGCTCACATCCACAGCACATCTCTTGAAGAGGCAGGATAGCATAGTTATGAACGTGATCTTATGCAGCCTTACTGCCTGGTTCAAATCCTGTCTCTGTTACTACTTACTAGCTATGTGTCTTTGGGAAACTGCTCCTCAGTTTCCTCCTCAGCAAAGTAATAATGTCCACCTCCTGGTTAAGGTTCATTAAATTAATGTATAAAGGTACTTAGAACTAGTACATAGTAAGTGCTTAGTAAATTTTGACTTAATCACTCAGAGGACTTAACAGTGAGAAGACTCATTCTAGGCAGAGATATCTGTAAAGATAGATCTGACATTTCATGGAATGTTTAGTTAACTGGGCTCTCTGAGTGGCTGAAGCTTAGAGGAAGGTGGAGATATAGTATAGTATAAGGAGAGTGGAGGTCAGTTTGAGGAGTGCTTTGTATACCATTCTTAGGGGTGTAGATTTTACCCTGTAGTCAGAACATTTAAAAACCGTTTTACACAGCATACTGTTTTATTTATTCCTAGTATGGATGTGTGCATTACACAGATTTGTCTTTATTCCTCCTTCCTGCCACAGAAACTGATATGCACTGGGTTCTCATCTCAGTAAATTTGTTTTTGTAGATGAATAATTGCTTTAGATTACCCAACAAAGTCCTTCACAAAATGTTCTTCATTATTGAGGGGAGGGGTTCCCTGGTGGTGTACTGACTAGGCTTTGGCGCTCTCAATGCCTCAGCCTGGGTTCAATTCCCAGCCAGGCAACTCCCCCGCACACCCCCAAAAAAAATAGTGAAAAAATGTTCTTCATTAGGTTCGGCAAAAGAGCTATATAAAACTCTCTGCTTCTTAGATAGCAGTGTAGTCAGCTATTGTAGTCTTTCCGACCTTTTATCAATCAGAAACCTTCATTAGCTGGTGCTTCTGCATTTCAGTAAGCATTGATGTTTATAATGAAAACTGTGGAGCGATGAATGGTTCCAAAATGTCTCTGAATCATTAAAGCAAGATTCATTTATGTTGGGAATATTTAACATGAAAATCAGGATGGGAATGACACCATCAGATTGTGTTGATGGGCTGCAGGGAGATAGAGATTAGGAGATTAATTTGGAAGAGATGCAATAATAATATAGGCCAAAGATAATGGTTTGAATTGAAGAGGAAGCACTGGAAAGCCAGGAAGGGATGAATTTGAGAGACATTCTAAGGCAGGATAAACCTGACATTGAGGATTGAGTAGTGTGAGGCATCATGAAGTGCCTGAAGTTTCTAGCTTAGAGTGGTTAGATGGTAGCAGTATTAGTAGAGATAGGAAATTGGGCTCATGAATGATACCGTATATATTGAATTGCCTGTGGGATGGTCAATGGAGTTGTCTAGTGAATATTTGAAAATTTGAGATTCAAACTTAGGACAGAATGGATTAAGAAGCAGATTTGGAACTTGAAACCAAGAATTGGTTAAGACTTCCTGAAGAACTTGTAGGGCTTCTTATATTTTGAGTAGGTACTTCAGAGTAGTGTTATGAAGTATAATAGTGTGACCAATGAAGACACTTAAGAACTCTAAATACTATGGAAGCATGTTAAAATGTCTTCAGTTTCCCACTAATGGTTTCTGGGTCTGCAAAGAATTGGTCTCCTGGTGTAGAAAACTCAGATTTATTTTTTAGTTAATACTCTGTATTGTAGTAGTTTTCAGACCATCTCTTTTTCTTTCAAATGCTAGTAGCTTTATTTCTTTCTGATTATAGAAGTGATAACAAGCTCATTCTAAAACAAATTGGAAAAAACAACAAAATGAAGCTTATCCTCTTACCCTGAGACAGTTACTATTAAACATTGTGTAGCACATTCATTGAAATACTTCACATACTCATACATTTGTATAGGTTGGTGCAAAAGTAATTGTGGTTTCAGACCATGAATTTAAAATCATTATAACTGGCTCAGACACATCTTTATTAATCAAAATAGGAACCACTATAATCAACACATTTTTGCCAATGAGAAACAAATTTATTTATTCCTATAGCATAAAAATCCATGCTTTGGGGTTTGACGAACTCTCGGAAAGCATTTTCTGCATCCTGCTAGTGGTGGAAACATTTTCCCTGCAAAAAGTTGTTGAGATACTTGAAGAACTGGTAGTTAGTCAGTTGGTGAGAGGTCAGATGAATATGGTAGATAAGGCAAAACTTCATAACCCAATTTGTTCAACTTTTGAAGTGTTGGTTGTGTTATGTGTGGTTGGGCATTATCATGGAGAAGAATTGGACCCTTTGTGTTGACCAATGCCAGCTGTATGCAATTGCAGTTTTTGGTGCGTCTTGTCGATTTGCTGAGCATACTTCTAAGATGTAATGGTTTCGCCAGGATTCAGAAAACTGTAGTGGATCAGACTGGCAGCAGACCAACAAAGAGACCATGACCTTTTTTTGGTGCAAGTTTGGCTTTGGGAAATGCTTTGGAGCTGCTTCTCAGTCCAGCCACTGAGCTGGTCATTGCTGGTTGTTGTATAAAATCCACTTTTCATCACACATCACAATCTGATCAAGAAATGGTTCGTTGTTGTTGCGTAGAATAAGAGAAGACAACACTTCAAAATGACGGTTTTTAAATTTTGGGTGAGCTCATGAGGCACCCACTTATCAAGCTTTTTCACCTTTCCTTTGCTTCAAATGCTGAATAACCACAGCGTGGTCGACATAGAGTTCTTCGGCAACTCCTCACGCAGTTGTAAGAGGATCAGCTTTGATGATTGCTCTCAATTGGTTGTCAGCTTCCCATGGCTGGCCATTACACTCCTCATCTTCAAGGCTCTCTCCTTTGCAAAACTTCTTGAACTACCACTGCACTACACATTCATTAGCAGTTCCTGGGCCAAATGTGTTGTTGATGTTGCAGGTTGTCTCTGCTGCCT
The DNA here is from genome assembly GCA_004026885.1 of Lyroderma lyra. NCBI lineage: Eukaryota > Metazoa > Chordata > Mammalia > Chiroptera > Megadermatidae > Lyroderma > Lyroderma lyra. Next base: position 22,650 of record PVJL010005356.1, read on the forward strand.
TATGACCCATTTTGAACTTGAGTAAGAAAATCACTCGAATTTGCTTTTTTTGTCTAACGTCATTTCCATAGTCTAAAATATGAATGAACAGCAAGTGATAAGTCATTAGTAAAAACACATAAACCGAAAAATGCACATTGAAATGATGTATAAAAAAAGATGTATAACATAACCACATTTATTTAAGAATGTATTCCAGTATCAAATGGCAAATTTCAACAATGCAAAAACTGCTATTATGTTTGCACCAACCTAATATATGTATATATTTTAAGATGGAATCATACTGTGTCATTTGTAAACTGATTTATTTACATCATACATGGAAATGTTTAGTATATGTATATAGATGCAAGCATCTTTTTTAGTGGTTATCAATATTCCATTGTGCGGCTCTACTGGAATATTTTTAGCTGTTATCCTAGTGTTGCACATTTAGGTTGTTTTACATTCTTTGACTATTATAAACAATCTTGAGATGCACATCCAGATACTTGTCTTAAAAGGCTTAAATCAGTGGTGTCTAACTTTTTGGCTTCCCTGGGCCACATTTGGAAGAAGAATTGTCTTGGGCAACACATAAAATATACTTAACACTAATGATAGCTGATGAGCTAAAAGGTCTGTGCATAATTTTTGTAATGTTTCAAGAAAGTTTATGTATTTGTGTTGAACTGCATTCAGAGCTGTTTTGGGACTGCAGGTTGGATAAGCTTTGCTTAAATTAATAGGTTAAAGGTAATTCCTTAAAGGTAACTGCTTTTATCTTGAATACAGAATTTTGCTGCGACTTTGAGTTGATAGCTCTGTTTTTAATTTCCTTATTCTCTTTCCTTGTTCTTCTTGCAGTGGGAGATTCTTCACCGTCAAGCTCCCAGTTGCTCTTGATCCTGGGACAAAGATTTCAGTCATTGTGGAAACAGTTTATACCCATGTGCTTCAGCCATATCCAACTCAGATCACCCAATCAGAGAAACAGTTTGTGGTGTTTGAGGGCAACCATTATTTCTACTCTCCCTATCCAACAAAGACACAAATGATGCGTGTGAAGCTTGCCTCCCGAAATATGGAGAGCTATACCAAGTTGGGGAACCCCACACGTTCAGAGGACCTGCTGGATTATGGCCCTTTCAGAGACATCCCTCCATATAGTCAGGTAGGCTCATGTGGAATCTAGTCCACCCCTTTCTACTTCAGAGGATGTCTTCTAGAATGACTAGTAGTTGATAGGTTTGGGTGGTGTCGAGTGGGTTGAAATCCAAGATCGTTCCTCAGTTTTTTTAACCTGCTGTAGAATGACTCTGTGGGGTCAACTATCTCATTTTGAGAGTACAGATAGAGGCTGGGAGTTGAGGAAGACTTTTTAAAGGAGGTAGCAGTTGGAGACTTGGAGTGGGAGTTGGGAAGAAGGAAACAAGGCATTCTGGGCAGAGACAATAATAAAAGGGCCAAATACCTAGGGATGGGAAAACATGTAGTGTGTTGTCTAGTGTAGCTAGGGTAGCTGCTATGGGTAGTAAAGCTGGCTGCATTGCTGAGCCTGGGGATTGAACCATAAAGGTAGAGGAAACAATGAAGGCTTAAAAAAGATTTTGTTATGAAAAATTTTAAACATTTGCAAAAGTATAGAGAATAGTATAACAAACTCCCATACACCCAGCACTTAGATTAAGTGGTTATCAAGGTATTAGCACACTTGTTTCAGCTATCCCTTTTTTCTTTATTTTTTGCTATATTAATTTAAAGCAAATTTTAGGAATCATGCCATTTTACCCTATCATTTCTTTTTTTTTTTTTTTCTTTTTCTTTTTAATTCATTTTTATTGTTAGACTTATTGGGGTGACATCTGTTAGCAAGGATTACATAGGTTTCAGGCATACAATTCTATAGCGCATTGTCAACTTGATACCCTATCATTTCTAAAACATGGATATTTAAAACATTTATGATTTCTTTGTATCTCTTTGTGTCTAGAACGTATGTCTCTAAACATGTATAGTTAAATTAGTTTGTTTTAATATCATTTGAAATAATTGTTTCTCTGTTTTCTTTCTCTCATGTCACTTTGACATTTGAGCTAGGGCTGTTCATTTTGGATTGCTTTCAACTTTTAAGAATTTTTTTATTGATTTTGATTTTTAGAATATAAAAAAATGAATATCCCATAGTCAAAATTATGTAACAAGGAATGTTCAGAAAATTCTTCCACATCTTCCTTTCATTTGTTCTCCTAGATAGCTATTTATATTAGTTTGGTTTGTCTTTCTAATGTTTATTTCTGTAAGAACCTGCAGATTTGTAGTAAATCTATTCATATTCCCCCATTTAAAAAAGAAACACCTTGTATATTCTGTGGTCCTGAGGGTTTAGGGGAGTAAGAAGGTCCTCTCTGTCTTCTGGTGAAGTTGGAATGTGATGCAGAGAGCTTTGGGACCATGTACCTCAGTGGAGCTGATGGGCTGCTGTCTGAGTTGTGTTTCCTTTAATTGCTTTTTTTGTTTGTTTTTTTTTTTTGTTTTTGTTACTTAAAATGAGGTCATATTGGGATAAAGATTTGGTTATCCCCTACATAGGTTTTTAAAATTTGAAAGGTTTGGATTTTGGACTTCCTCCATTTTAAGTTAATGAAATGCACATGACAGACTATTTGACAAATACAGAGGAAAATTTGACGTCAGTTCTTACCCATTTTTGAGTCATTTCTTTCTAAGCATATGGGCTTTTTATTGTAAGGTCATATTGCATATAAAGTAATACTTTTGTCACTTATGAGGACTGTTTGGAAAAAATTCAGCCATAAATGCCTCTGTTTTTCATATTTCTTGGCTAGGTACTTTCCGGACACCCCCGTAGAATATTTCTCTAAACATTTTACATTACTGTTATCAGTAATTAAAACAAATTTTTTTTATTGTTAAATTTATTGGGGTGACAATAGTTATTAGAAATTACATAGGTTTCACGTGTACAGTTCTATAGTACATCATCTATGTGTTGTGTGTTCATCACCCAGAATCGGTTCTCTTTCCATCACCATATATTTGAGATCCTATCCCTTCTCTCTCACCCCATATCCTCAGATAACCACTAACCACTAAACTATTGTATCCATGAGTTTTTGCTGCTTTGTTGCTTTCAGCTTTCTGTTCCACAAGTGAGTGATATGATATGGTTCTTGGATTTTTCTGTCTGGCTTATTTTGTTTTGTATGATGGTCTCAGGGTCCATCCATGTTGTCATAAATGGCCCTATTTCATCTTTTCTTATGGCTGAGTAATATTCCATTGTGTATATGTACCACTGCTTCTTTAGCCAGTCGTCTATCAAAGGACACTTTGGCTGTTTCCATGAACTTGGCCACTGTCAGTAGTGTGTCAATGAACATTGAGGCACATATATCTTTGTGGACTAAGGTTTTCAAATTTTTGGGGTAGATACCCAGAAGTGCAATTGCTGGGTCATATGGTAAATCATTCTTAAATTTTTTGAGGAACCTGCACACTGTCCTCCATAGTGGTTGTACCAATTTGCACTCCCACCAGCAGTGTGCGAAGGTTCCTTTTTCTCCACATCCTCTCCAGCACTTGTTATTCCTTGTCTTGTTGATAATAGCCATTCTAACAGGGTGAGGTGGTATCTCATTGAGGTTTTAATTTGCATTTCCCTGATAGCTAGTGAAGTGGTGCATTTTTTCACGTATCTGTTGACCATTTGTATGTCTTCCTGGGAGAAGTGTTGTTCAGGTATTCTGCCTATTTTTTAATTGGATTGTTTGTTTTTTTGTTGTTGAGTTGTAGAAGTTCTTTATATATTTTAGATATTAGCCTCTTGTCAGAGGCATTGTTTGCAAATATTTTCTCCCATTTGGTTAGTTGTCTTTTTTCTTTGTTGACAGTTTCTTTTGCTGTGCAGAGCTTTATAGTTTGATATAGTCCCATTGACGTATTTTTGCTTTTATTTCCCTTGCCTTTGAAGTCAGGTTCATAATGTCCTCCCTAAGCTTAGTACCAGTGTTTTATTGTATACAGTTTATTGCTTTGGGTCTTATGTGGAGGTCTTTAATCCATTTTGAGTTAATTTTGGTGTATGGTGTGTTGTCAGCCATTTTTAATGGCCTTTTAAGATCCTCTGATCTGATGACCTACTGTTTATTTTCCAGGTTTCCTATAGTTGGACAGTTAGCTTTTTTCTGTTTAACAGTATAATGTTCACCTCTTTGTATATAACTTTATGTGGTCTCAGAATAGATTTCCTGAATTAAAAATTTTCAAATCAAAGCATATGGACATTTTAAAACCTTTGCTGTGATTTGCCAAATGTTTTTTAAAAAGATTTAGCCAATTTTTTTATGGCACCAGCAGTATGAGACTGCCAGTTTTCCCTATACCCTTGACAGTATTGTCATTACATACTGTCAAATATGATTTATGAAGATGAACCTTAAAAAAATCTAGTCAAAGAGTGAATGAATTAAAAAAGGAGCTATAAGAATTAAAATATACCTTATCTTGTCCTTTTCATGGTCTTTTTGGGCAGAAGCTTATTTTTCTGGTTCTTCTGTCTTTGTAGATTCCATTTCTAGGGTTCATAGGAGGGCACTTGAATTACTTAACGACCAGAGGGATTTATTAATACTAACCTCAGTGGTAAAATTGGCAAAGAAGTGGAGAAACTGCCAAATGTACGTACTGGACCCTCTTAAATTCTTTAGTACCTCATTGGGAGACAGTACTTCCTATGCAGAAATACTTCTCCACAGTTGAAAATCTAGTATTGACACTTAGATTTATGACCTTGAACATGTAAATGAAACTGCTAGGCCTCAGGTTTTTTTTATTTGTAAAATGAGGATAAGTAGTACTTACTTCATTGTGTCGTTGTATTAAATGAGATAATGCACTTATTAAGAGTTCATAAAAGGGTGTCTGACACATACATACACGTTGGCTTTATAAATATTAACTAAAAAGGTATCTCTTTGAATTTTTCCAAAGAAGTCTTCTCCAGGTTAGAAAAATTTAATAATGCTATATGTCACCCTCAATTTTCAGTTTGTTTTTGCTACCTCAAGGGTTAGAGATTGTGTCTTTGTTAGATTTTTTTTATTAGCTCTTATACACATTTCCTTGTCAGAGTTTTCCTTTATTTATAATTTAAGATTTTATTTATTTAACAACTGTAAATATTATTTTTAAAAGCTATTTAAAAATCCATTGTAGAAATTTGGAAATAAAAACTTCAAGAAGAGAATTGACTAGGACTTCTGGTCAAGATGGCGGAGTAGGTAAATGCTGTGTTCTCCTCTCATGACCACGTCAAAATTATGACTAAATTATAGAACCACCACCCTTGAGAACCACCTTAAGACTAGCTGAACAGAACTCCTATAACTAAGTACGTAAACAAACCATGTAGAAACTGGTGGTGATGGAGACACAAAATGGGCTGATCTTACAATCACATGCGGTAGTTAAGAATCGGGAAGGATATCTTGACCGAGGAGTGAAATGTCCCAGCTCCACACTGGGCTCCCCAGTCTGGACCACCAATACCAGAAAGAGGCGTCCCCACAAGAACTGGCTGTGAAAATCAGTGGGGTTTCCGTCTAGGTGAGACAGTGGTTCTGGACTCTCAGGTGTTCCTCTTGAAAGGACTGCAGGATTTATTTGCTGACGAACTCACCGGCTCTGAGCTCCAGTGCTGAGGCAGCAGCTTGAAAAGTGCCAGGGGCATACAAGGAAGAACTGAATTGTCTGGCTAAGGACAAGGAGTAGAGGGACAGCTCTGGCCATGACAGAAGTGCTGACAGGCACCATTGTTCCTTTGTTGAACTATCCCTCCACCTAGCCTGCAGGTGCACCATTTCTGAGTCTCTATCAAACTTATACCACCTTGGTGATTCCTTGAGAACCTGCCCCACACAAATTGTGCACAGAGCAGAACCTTTTTAAGCAGCTGTTACACACAATTGGCCGGCTTTGGCTCGTACTGTGGACTTCCCTAATACCTCTCAAAGGCCCACAAACCCCAAATTAACAGTGGCCTTGGTGTCCCCTGTACCTTTTGCTAAGTGGCCCCCAGCCTGGCACTAGTGATAGCTGACCTGGGTTTGCAGCATAACCTCTCCCAGGTACCTCCAAGCCCAGCACAGGTAGCTACCAACCATGGATCATGTTGTAGCTCCTTATAGGTGGCCCCAGGTTGGGCACAGGCCCACATGGACTTGGGCCTGCACCAGAGCTTCTCTCAACGGGCCACAGAACCAGTACACCCAATGGTCGGCTTCAGTCCACACCAGAGCACTACTCAGCTAGCTTCACAAATGACACATGAAGTGGCGGACTCAGCAGGAACCAGAGCCCTACTATAGCAAAACCCACTTTGTGGGGTCAGCCCCTGCACAAAAAATTATCCACTGTAGTAATAGCCAGTCTTCACAGCCAGTCAGTCTGAGGGTCAACACTGATGTGCCAAAAGCATTTAAGGCTCAGCTACAACAGGAAGGCACATACAAGTGACACACCTGAAGCACTTGGCTCAGGTGACAAGGCAGACTGTACCATGGGGCCTTAGTGGACACCTACTATGTAGGGCCACCCTGACAAGATCAGGAGATATAGCAGATCTCCGTAACATATAGAAATAAACACAGTGAAGCAGATAAAATAAGGAGACAAACATGTCCCAAATGATAGAACAGGACAAAACTCCAGAAAAAGAACTAAATGAGATGGAGGCAAGCAATCGATTCAGATTTAAAATATTGGTTATAGGAATACTCAATGACCGTATGGGAAGAATAATAAAATCAGTGAGAACTTAAACCAGTAGAAACATAAAAAAATAACCAGTCAGAAATGAACAATACAATAACTGAATTGAAGATTATATTAGATGGAATCAACAGATTAGATTAATCAGAGGATGGGATTAGCAATTTGGAAGATAAGGTAGCAAAAAACAATCAGAGCAACAATGAAAAAATTTTAAAAAATGAAGATTGAACTTCTCAAGATGGCAACCAGGGAGGAGGTCCGTAAAACCTCTCCCAGAAAACACAATTAAATGGCTGTACAGGAGCCAAAACAGAAAACCCTGAGTGACACAGTGACAACTAAGAAATCTACGCATTGCAAGAAAACACCTGAAGGTTAGAGAGAGGGAGGTGAGTGGGAGAGAAGGGAGGGAGCAGAGATGGATCATGATGGGACCACATCGCTGCTAACTAAAAAAATTAGAAAGAATTTGGGGAGCAGTGCAATACTAGGGAGGGAGGAGGCCAAGAGGCAAACAGAGTGAAAGCCAGAGTGGTGGAACTCTGGGAGACCATGAGGGAGCTGGACCTTAAACAGTGTGTTAGGGACAAAGCTTGGGAACCAGCCTCTGAAACTCTTTAAGTAGCAAGAAAGCTGAAGGAAGACACTAAATTGCAGAGGACTCTATAAACAGCCGCAGACCAAAATAAAGCCCCAGATACAGCACCTAGGCTCCTGGCGCCCTCGCAGACCGCAGGGTGCACCCAGCTACTCTCCAGGGCCATGTTCCCCGCCCGCGGTGGAAGCGCTTCGGCCGCCCTCACACAGCGCGTGACATCAGGCCTGCAGCTTTAGACCTGTGGCTGGAGCATGCCCAGTGCCCTCGCTCGGTGCTCTCGCAAGGCCTGGTCCATGGTGCATGCATATCCAGCGCCCTCGTGCACACCTGGCAATTTCACAGGGCCTGCCGATTCTGCATGTGAAGCTCGCACATCCGGGGCACTAGCCTAGTGCCCTCGCGTGTACCCAGCAATCTCTTGGGCCCGGTGGATTCCGGCCAGCAGAGGGTGTGCACCTGGCCCGCTCGCAGAGTGCCCTCACGCGCACCCAGTGATACCGTGTGGCCTGCGGGTTTCGACTGTGGAGTGTGTGCACCCAGCGCCCTTGCGCGCACCGGGGGATATCTCATATCTCAGGGCATGCGGGTTTCAGCTGCGGAATGTGTGTATCCTGTGCCATGGCACGGCACTCGCGCCTGTGTTTCCAGGCCTGTGTGCACGTGCTCCCAGTGCCCTCATGCAGTGTGGACTTGCAGACTTGCCCTAGTGGCTGCTATGGAGACAAATTGCTGGAACACGCCTTGGGTGAAGTGCTGGAGAGAGAAGAGAAGCAGATTTGACACTGTTTGCCCCAACCAGCAAGAGCGGCCTTGGCTTGAATCATATCAGCCTCCCTCGACTCCCCTGGCTCCCCCAGCAAAGGGCAGGAGGTGGAGCTGCCCCAGCGTGCATTTTGTTAGCCTTTCCCCTGTCTTACAACCTCTCCAGTGAACTGCAGGAAGTAGAAGGACCGCAGATTGACGCACCCCGTCTCCAAACATGGCTGGAGACCAGAGATAATGCTTAAACACCTCCCTTCTCTCCCAAAACTTGCCCCCCAGTGCCACCTAGTGTCTGCTCTACAGCAAGACCCCACAAAAATATTATTCAGGGAAAGAGAGCTCATGAGCTCTGCTGAATATAAAGCCCTCAAGCCAAAGAAGAACCCAGCAGACAATTTGAATACCTTAGGATTTAAAGCTGCTCAGACAGATGAAAAATACCCAGAAAAGGATCTCATAGACCTAGAAATTTCTGAACTAAGTGACAAAGATTTTAGAGTAGCCACTCTAAAGGTTCTGAGAGAAATGGAAACATAGTGACAGAACACCATAGCTGAGGTGAATGACCTAAGAAAGGAAATCTGTGAACAAAAGGAACAATGTAAAAAATTCAGACAGGGAAGGACAAGATGGAAATTTGAGAGATAAATAATACAGTAGAAGGAGTGAGAAATGAAATAATTGTCATAGGAAACACGTCCAACCAGATGGAGGAAAGAATTAGTGATATTGAAGATCAGAACATGGAAACATCTCAAAAAGAAGAAGATAGGGAATACAGAACCCAAAGGACTAAAAGAGCTCTGCAAGAAGTGTCTGATTCCATGAGACCAAACAACATCAGGATAATAGGATTGGAAGAAGGAGCAGAGCACTCCACAGAGAGCATACTCCAACAAATAGTAGATGAGAAATTTCCAAACGTATGGAAAGATCTGGAACCCAAAATTCAGGAAGGAAATAGGTCCCCTAGATACCTGGACCCTAGCTGCTCTTCTTAAAGAGACGTAATACTGAAGATGTCAAAAACTAAAGACAAAGAGAAAATTCTCAAGGCAGCTAGGGAAAAAAGATCTATAACCTTTAGAGGAGAACCCATCAGACTGACATCAGCAGAAACTGCAAGCCAAGAGGGAGTGGAATCCAATATTCAAAACTTTAAGAGAGAGAAACTTCCAGCGAAGAATAAATTATCCAGTAAAATTATCCTTCAGATATCCTTCAGAAGGAGGAATAAAGACCTTCTCAGACACACACAAGCTGTGGGAATTCACCAGCAAGAGGCCGGCACTCCAAGAAATACTGAAGGAGGCTCTTCAACCTGAAACAAAAGATCAGGACAAATGGAATAGAGTTGGGGCAACAAGAAAGCCACAAAAATAAAACAAAGAAAGGAAATGGCTGCAGGAAATACACACATTATTGATCATCACTAAATGTTAATAGACTAAACTCACTAATAAAAAGACACAGAATAGCAGACTGGATTAAAAAACAAACCCATCCATATGTTGTCTCCAAGAGACACACCTCAGCAATAAGGGCAAACACAAACTCAGAGTGAAAGGATGGAAAACAATACTCTAAGCAAATGGTAACCAGAGAAAAGCAGGAGTTGCCATACTGATATCTGATGAAATAGATTTCAGATTAAAAAAATAACAAGAGACAAAGATGGGCATTACATACTGATAAGAGGCACAATAAAACAAGAAGTTTTGACACTAATTAATATATATGTTCCCAACAAGGAAGCACCAAAATATATAAAGCAACTACTAACAGATCTGAAAGGAGAAACTGACAAAAAGCACAGTCATTGTGGGAGACTTAAACACCCTCTTAACAGCCATGGACAGATCATCCAAACAGAAAATAAATAAGGAAATATCAGCTCTAAACAGCACATTACAGCAATTGGACATAATTGACATTTACAGGACACTTCATTCAACCAAAAGAGACTATATCTTCTTTTCTGGTGCACATGAAACATTCTCAAGGATAGACCACATGCTGGGACATGAAAATAGCCTCAGCAAATTCAAGAAGATCGAAATCATACCAAATATATTCTCAGACCACAAAGCTTTGAAATTGGAGTAAGCAGGAAAAAACCCACATATACATGGAGATTGAACAACATCTTATTTAAAAATGACTGGATAAAAGATCAAATAAAAGATTAAAATATTTACAGAAACTAATGACAATGAAAATACAACATATTAGAATTATTGAGACACAGCAAAAGCGGTAATAAGAGGGAAATTTATATCACTACAGGCCTATCTTAAGAAACAAGAAAAATCACAAGTCAACACCTTAGCATCCCATCTTAAAGAACTAGAAAAAGAGCAGACAAAACCCAAAGTCAGCAGAAGGAAAGAAATAATAAAAGTTAAAGCAGAGCTTAACCAATTAGAGAACAGAAGGACAATAGAAAAAATTCATATTATGAAGAGCTGGTTCTTTGAGAAAGTCAATAAAATTGACAAACCCCTGACTAGACTAATCAAAGGACGAAAGGAAAGGACACAAATATCCAAAATTAGAAATGAAAGGGGAGAAATTACCAGTGATACCACAGAAATACAAAAGATTATAAGAAAATATTATGAAGGGCTTTATGCCACTAAATTTAACAACCTAGAAGACATGGACAAGTTTCTAGATACGTATAGCCTCCCTAGACTGAACCAAGAAGAACTGGATAATCTAAATAGACCAATCAATAGCAATGAGATTGAAATGACTATCCATAATCTCCCTAAAGGCAAAAGCCCTGGACCAGATGGTTTCACCAATGAGTTCTACCAAACATTAAAAGAATAATTAATGCCTATCCTCCTCAGACTCTTTCAAAAAACTGAAGAGAAAGCAATACTTCCTAATTTATTCTATGAAGCCAACATTACCCTAATACCAAAGCCTGGTAAAGACAACACACACACACCAAAACAACTATAGACCAATATCTATGATGAACACAGATACAAAAATCCTAAACAAAATATTAATAAATAGAATACAACAATGCATCAAAAAGATTATACATCATGATCAAGTGGGATTCATCCCGGGAGCACAAGGATGGTTCAACATATGAAAATCAATCAATGTGATACACCACATAAACAAAATAAAAGATAAAGACCATATGGTCATATTAATTGATGCAGAAAAAGCTTTCAACAAGATACAACATTCATTTATGATCAAAACACTAAATAAAATAAATATAGAAGGATAGTATCTCAATATAGTAAAGACCATATATGACAAACCCTCAGCTAACATCTTAGAATGGGGAAAAGCTGAAGCCTATTTCTGTAAAATCAGGAACAAGACAGGGATGCCCCCTGTCATCACTGCTATGTAATAGAGTACTAGAAGTTCTAGCCACAGCAGTCAGGCAAGAGAAAGGAATAAAAGGCATCTAAATTGGGAAAGGAGAGGCCAAATTGTCACTATTTGCAGATGACATGATGTGTTATATAAAAAATTCCAAAGATTCCACCAGGAAACTATTAGAAACAATAAATGAATACTGTAAAGTCACAGGATACAAAATCAATGTACAAAAATCAACAGCATTCCTCTATACAAACAACGAATCCTCAGAAAAAGAAATGAGGGTGTCAATTCCTTTTGCTATCACAAGAAAAAGAATGAAATACCTGGGAATTAAGAAAGAACGTGACAGACTTATACACGCAAAACTATAAGACACTTTTGAAAGAAATTGAAGCAGACATTAAGAAATGGAAAAATATCCCCTGTTCATGGATAGGAAGATTTAACATTGTTAAAATGGCCATTCTGCCCAAGCAATCTACAGATTTAATGCACTACCCATCAAAATCCCACAATCATACTTTTGCGAAATAGATAAAAGAATGATCAGATCTATATGGAACCATAAAAGACCTCGATTTGCCAAAGCAATACTATGTAAAAAGAATAAGGCTGGTAGCATTACACTCCCTGACTTCAATTTATATTACAAAGCATCAATAGTCAAAACAACTTGGTATTGGCAAAAAAACCCCAGAAATATAGACCAATGGAACAGAACTGAAAACCCAGAAATAAATCCACAAATTTATGGACAAATAATTCTCGATAAAGGTGTGAAAAACATGCAATGGGGAAAAGACAGCCTCTTTATTGGTGGAGCTGGGAAAGCTGGAAAAACATATGCAAAAGAATGAACCTGAGCTGTGAAGTCTCTCCATATACAAAAATTAACTCACAATGGATTAAAGACCTACATATAAGACCTGCAACAATAAACTGTATAGAAGAAAACGTCGGTAGTAAGCTTATAGACCTAGGGCTCAAGGAAGACTTCATGACCCTAACATCAAAGGCAAGGGAAGTAAAAGAAAAAAGAACTGTATGGAACTGTATCAAACTAAAAAACTTCTGCACAGCAAAAGAAACCATCAACAAAGAAAAGAGCCAACTGAATGGGAGAAAATATTTGCAAATAATGCATCTGGTAAAGGTATAATATCTAAAATATATGAAGAATAATATGACTTAACAACAGAAAAACAAACAACCCAGTTGAAAAGTGGGCAGAAGAACTAAACAGACACTTCTCCCATGAAGAAATACAAACAGCCAGCAGACATAGGAAAAAATGCTCATCCTCATTAGCTATCAGGGAAATGCAAATCAAAACCACAATGAGATACCACCTCACACCTGTGAGAATGGCTGTTATCAACAGGACAAGGAATAACAAGTGCTGGAGAGGATGTGGAGAAAAAGGAACTCTCACACACTACTGATGGAAATGCAAATTGGTACAACCACTGTGGAAGACAGTGTGGAGGTTCCTCAGAAAATTGGGAATGGAGTTACCATATGACCCAGCAATCCCCCTTCTGGTGATCTACTCAAAAAACTTGAAAGCCTTTGTCCGCAAAGACTTATGTACACCAATGTTCATCGCAGTGCTGGTCACAGTGGCCAAAACATGGAAACAACCAAAATGCCCTGCGACAGATGACTGGATAGAGAAGCTGTGGTACATAAACACAATGGAATATTACTCAGCTATAAGAAAAGATGAAATATTGCCATTTACAACAAAATGGATGGACCTGGAGATCATCATGCTTAGTGAAATAAGCCAGACAGAAAAAACAAAAATCTATATGACTTACTCATATGTCGAATATAAAACTGAAAGCAACAAAGAAGAAAAGAAGAGAAAATGAACAAACACACACATAACCCATGGACACAATCAATAGTTTAATGGTGACGAGTGAGGATCGGAGGTGAGAAGAGGGTAGGGTGGGAGAGGAGGGAAGGGAAGCTAAATATATTGGGATGGAAAGAGACATCCCAGTGCGTGGTGAACTTGTTATACAAGTTGACAATGCACTGTAGAATTGTATGCCTAAAACCTATGTAATACTTGCTAACAGATGTCACCCCAGTAAGTCTCACAATAAGAATAAATTTAAAAATTAAAAAAAAAGAAAGTAGAAATAATTTATAAATCTGCTTCCCATCTGTTTCAAGATTCTCATGTACTGCATTTCAGATTCTTTTTTTCTCACATAGTTGCCATAAGATAATCAATGGAGTGTAGATATTTTTGTTCTTAAAACAAATGTTATTTATGTTGGAACCTAAAACAATTTTATATATCCTATTTTTCTGATTAATAACTTGGATATTTATTTCCATATAGCATTAACAAGTCATAGTAAGTAATCATTTAAAAATATTGCGTACATTAGATATATCATAATTTAACCATTCTGTTGCTGGTATATAGATTGTCTCCAGTTTGATTTAAATTTTTAACTACTTGTTTCCTTCCTCTGCAGGATACTTTTAAAGTACATTATGAGAACAACAGCCCTTTCCTGACTATCACCAGCATGACCCGAGTCATCGAGGTCTCTCACTGGGGTAACATTGCTGTGGAAGAAAATGTGGACTTAAAGCACACAGGGGCTGTGCTTAAGGGACCTTTTTCACGCTACGATTACCAGAGACAACCAGATAGTGGGATATCCTCCATCCGTTCTTTTAAGGTATGGAGTGTGTTCACCTTGGATGTTGGGAGAAACTGACTTCATCTGAGAAACTGAGTATCTGCCCGTTTGTTTGCTTTTTAGTATACGTGCTGCCAAAGTGAGTACTTGTGAGCATTTGTAGGTAATTACAAATAGTTAAGATTGAAGTTCAAGTAGTTGAATGACAAAGTTAGAACCAATAGAAAGAATCTTTTTAAAAAATGCCCTCATTTTAAAGAAAAAGCTCTTATTTATATAACTAGGCCATGTTTTTGAAAGAAAATTTGAGTAATAGAAAAAGGAAAATCATGATACCACACCTCAAACACAATTATTGCTGACATTTTTATATTTTTATAGTTTTTTGAAAAACATTTGATCATATTACATATACAGTTTTGTATTTTTTGTCTTATAAATGAAATCTCAGTGTTAATAGTATTTTCATGTACTTACATGTTACAAAAGGGCTTACTGCCTGAACAAGGTATTATTAATACATTTTTCCTCTTGATTATCAAACTATGCTTATACAGATTTGGAAAATAAAATAAAGAATATTAAGTAGAGTAACCCCTTCTATAACCCTGCCTACCACCTAGTAATTTGATGTATTTTCTTCCATGTTTAGTTTCCCTCTCTGTAAAATAACTTAGATTGTTTTTACCTTTGTTCAGTCTTCAGTATTTGCAAAATTATTTAAGATTTTCTTTACTGTGTAGAAGAATTTGACTATTTGCCAACCTTGATTGAAAAGCAGATTTGATATCTAGACATTTTGAAGGCTTGGGGGAAAAGTTAGACTTTTTAAAGTTGTTTACAATTTGGGGACTATTTTAATTGAGTAGTACTGTAGATGATCTTGTTGCAGGAAAGTCTTTTCTATATTTAGGATCATTTTTTCTGAAGAAGGTATGTCCACTTTCTTGCAGACCATCCTCCCTGCCGCTGCCCAGGATGTTTATTACCGGGATGAGATTGGCAACGTTTCCACCAGCCACCTCCTTATTTTGGATGACTCTGTAGAGATGGAAATTCGACCTCGCTTCCCTCTTTTTGGAGGGTGGAAGACCCATTACATCGTTGGGTACAACCTCCCAAGCTATGAGTACTTGTATAATTTGGGTCAGTGTTAATAGTAAATGAGTAGAAAAGGAAGAGACCATCTTTTGCCTCTATTTGTTTTTGTTTTTGTTTTTGTTTTTTTTTAAATACAATTTTCAGTCCTTTAGATGAGGAGAGAGTAAGTATTCTTTTATCGTTCTTAGGATGTTAGGAACAACTTTTCATCTGGGTACAAATTACTATTGTAAAAGTAATATATGCATAAAGTAATCAGTTCAAACTGTATATCTCTTTATCGCCAGTCAGTTATAACTTGATGAAGCTGTTTTAATTTCTTTTGAGATATTTAAACAATAAAATGAGAATAATAAACACTTTTATATTAGCACATAGAATTAGTGATTATAAACATTTTGTTAGAATTTCTTCAAGTCTTTCTTTTTAAACTTTTTCAATACAAAATAAAATATAGAAAACTACACAAAACAAACATATAGGTCAGTAAATTATTGTGGGAGGAACACTTGATTACCACTACTCTGGTCAAGACATTGAAATTTGCCAGCTGCTCAAAAGGACTTCCATGTACCTCTTTGCCTCCTCACAATAGTAATCACCATCATGACTTTTAGTAAACAGTTTTTTACATTTCTTCATAGTTTTATCACTTGAGCGTATCTCTAGATACTCTACTTTAGTTTTGCCCTTTTCAAAAAATTAGATTTGTCATATCAGTCTCTTAGTCCACAATTTCCTCTTCCATCTGTTTTCCTTACAATTTATCTGTTGAAGCCCTTGAATCCACTTGTACTGTAACCTGCAGTCTGGATTTTGCTGACCTCTTAGTGCACTTACATAGTTCTTGGAATTGATAGCTGTCCCTGGAGACTTGATCAGACTCAGGGTTGTTGCCTCTAGCAAAACTCAGGTGATGATGTGTTCTTTCATTAAAAGGCATGCAGTAAGTAGTGTCTGGTGTCTCCTTTTGTGATGCTCAGTGCTTAGTTTCTAGTACTTCACTGGGGACTGCAAGTTGCTGATCTAATTCTAACATTTCTTTTTCATTTATTATGTGGAATTTTTAAGGAGATACTTCTATCTATTCTTAGGTTTCCCAGTTCATATAGGAAAGGCAGGATAAATACATAATTCTTTCCTTTTTATTTAGTAGGTGACCAATTAGGTTTTTTCCTCTTAAAAATCATTATATACTTACAGATTAAATATTTTATGAGTTTAATTCCTTTGCAGTGATTATCCTCATTGGTGCTCAAATTCTCCCATATTTAGCCCTTGGGCACCTCTTCAGGTTAAGTTCCTGAATCATTTTGACTCTAACCTGTTAGCTTCCTTGCTGTCTTAGGAAAAAGCATTCCTGGCTTAACTTGTATATTTTCTCAGACCTAGAATCAGCTATTTCTCTCCAATTCAGTAGTTTGTTCTAATGGAAAAAAGCATTTGAAGACCACAGTCTGAGAACTGGAAGTGCTTATTGCTCTTAGGTTGGTCAGTTTCTAGGACTTTTCAGTTAACAGAGCTACTTGTTATGTATTATTTCTGTGTAGTAAAAATTTATGAATTCATGCAGTTACTTAAAGTATGATCTGTAGAGATTTTGCTTTTATATTTTATGTGTTTCTAATTCCATGTTAAGAATCCTGGTTTTAAAGGACACAGGATAACAAACAATTAGAATATTCCATAACTAGGTATTCGTTTTATCCCTGAATACACAATAGTCTCAATAAAAATGGTCATATTACCATTTCAGTATGATTATTGAAGAGTTATTTTTATTTTTATTTTTTTGCATATCTTGTCAGAAAAAATAGCCATTACATAGTATACCTCTCCCTTTTAACTTTAATCTTGTTTCTACAGGCACCAATATATTTAATAATCTCTTATCAGTCCTTATGTTGATTGATACCTCTGGTCATTTTAATGATCTGAAATTCATTCTCTAGTAGATGCTACAGGAAGGGCTTGGCATGAGTTACATGTTGATAACAGGTTGTGCCTTTTGTGCTTCTAAGTCACTTTTGCTGAATATAAAAATCCTTGGCCTACATGCTTTGAGTATCTTAAATATGATACTTCATTTTGGGGGCGGAGCATAAAGTCAAATTTGATAATTTGATTTTTCCCCTCTAAGTAGGCTGACCAGATGTACCATTTTAAATGGGACAGAAAACAGTGGTACTGTCCCATTTCAAATGATATCTATGGTCAGCCTATTAACACCAGTGAGAGTGAGTAGGTGACCATATGCACCATTTGAAATGGGAACGTACTGTTGTTTTCTATCCCATTTAAAAGTGTACATCTGGTCAGCCTACTTAGTCACTTTTTAAATCTAGATCCTGAAGAATTCTTTCTTGAAAGTCTAGCACATTTATCAGAACATGTCTTGGCAATGGTTGCTATTCTTGGGTATGCATTATGCTCTTTCAACTTAGTTTCAAACCTTTTTTGGAAATTTTCTCCCATGGGGACTCCTATTATTTCCATGTTGAGTCTTTGCCTGTCATTGGCACTTTTTCTGTAAATCTTTTCTTCATTTCATTTTTTTTTTTTTTTTATCATAAGGCATTACCTGTTTATTCACTCACATTCTTTCTAAGGTTTCATTTCAAAACTATTTCCTCCAAATTTTTCTGAATTCTATCACTTCTTTTTTTTCTGTAATTCTGGTTTATATTCTTCTATGACTTGTGTCATTTTCATGGTATCTTTAGCTTGTTTTCAAATAATAGTAACAGTTTTGATTGGTTTTGTGGGCATGTCTTCTGGCATCATCCTTTCATTTTCTCTAGGGATGGTCTTTTTTTGTGACTTTAAAATATTTTAATTATATTTGATATTGTAAATTTTAATACAACTTCTGAAAGTGAGAGGGAGTCTTATACTTTTTGTTGCTCATTTTTAATATGAACTTTTAGGAGGAGGTATTGTAACTGCCCAGTTTTCTGTTGTTTTAGTGTAGTATTAAAAAATATGGTGGCAGTGCAACCTGTAGACAATAAAGAACTGTACACCTGGAACCTCTGTAATTTTACTAACTAGTGTCACCCCAATAAATTTAATAAAAATAATGCCCCCCACCCCCCCCAAAAAAGAAAGCAATGGCTTTGAATAGATAATTTCTCTGAAGAGGAGATGCAGGTGGTCAGTAATACATGGAAGAGTTTCAACTTCATCAGTCGTGAGGGAAATGTAAATCAAAATCACAATAAGATACCTACTAGGTAATTAACACCTACTAGGATAGGTATAATTTTAAAAAGACACAAAACTAGAAAAGAACAGGTGCTGCTGAGGATATGGAGAAATAGGAACATTCATATATTATGTTGAGAATGTAATGGTTCAGCCAATGAAGAAAACATTTTGTTGGTCCCTCCAAAAGTTAAACATAGAACACCATATAACCCAGAAATTCTCTCTCTAGATAATGTGTATATTTTACCAAAAGGTGGAAACAACCCAAGGCCTATCAGTATATGAAATGGATGAACAAATTGTGTTACATCCATTTAATACTATACAGTCAAAATATGGTGACTTGCTTTCTGAGCTTTAGCTCTGTCTCTGTTTTTCTGTATCTCTGTTATTCCTGTTATGCTTGATTTTGATTCTACTGCAGCAGTTTTTCCTCACTGTAGGATGCAGTCCTGGAAAGGGAGCTCGGGCAGGCTTTTCAAAGTTCTCAGGGACCAGATTGCTCTAGACTTACAGGTCTCCTGTGGGCCCGTTATACTTATCTACTGTGTAGGAATGGGGTAGGACTTTTCTGAGTTTTAGCTGCTCTTCTCCAGTTGGTCTGCCACACTCCCAAGTGAACACTATTGTCTGTCAGGGGCTTTTCTGTTCTCATGTCTGTCAGTTGCCCTGTTGCCTCCCACTCTTTTCTCATTCACAGAATGTAGATTTGTGCCTCTTGGTGTTTTGTGGACCATACCCCCTTGTATTTTGGGGTTTATGGAGATGCCCTGTTACTTAATTTTGTTATAAGTATGGTCCATGGGTTTTTTATTTTATTTAGTTCCTCTATCTTTATGTGGAAATTGGGAAAGACCCAGAAACTGGTGTCACTACTACCTCTGTCAGAGTCTCCTAGTCTGTTAACTTTATTTATATGGCATCTCTACTCCTCTCTCTTTGTAAGATAGGAGTGTTTATACCCTGTACTTGCCTGTAGTTCCTGTCCCGTTTTCTTAGTTTCTCACATCACTGCATGTGTTTGCTTGATCTTTCAGGTGACCAGTATGCACTGAAGATGAGGTTTGTGGACCATGTGTTTGATGAGCAAGTTATAGATTCTCTGACTGTGAAGATCATCTTGCCTGAAGGGGCCAAGTGAGTGTTACTGTTCCTTTTTTCTGGTCCCCATTTCCCTGGTGGCTCTCTGAACTCAAGGGGAATCTTTGTTTTAGGACTACAGAGTAAGTGCTTAATACATAGCTTTGACTGACAGGTCTATAGGCATCTTATGACTGGAGTTTAAACAGAAAGGTTAGACTCAGATAATGGAACTGTTCCTCAACCACAGTGCCTTTGTGTGTTAGCATCCAAAGTTGCCTTAACAGCCAGAATGATGGCCTGAATCTGATGGGATGATCTACAACAGGAAAGAATGCAAAATGTCATGACAAGTAGCCCTTGTTCTGTGTTAATAGAGAAAGAATAATGGACCATTGGCTCCATTTTATTCTGGGTTCCCTTAGACCAGGTTCAGAAAGGTGGTGGTGATTGCAGGGGTGTCTCAAATGGTGTATTAGGATTCTGTGGTTACAGTCAGTAGGAGCTGTCTTTGGCCAAGTTAAGGAACTTGGAAGGGCTGTGGATCTCATACAGTGATAGCATAAGCTGAGGGACCAGGCTTTAGGAAGGACAGAATCAGAGCATGTTTAGGAGTCCAGTTGGCTGAAACTGATGAACACTCATAGGGGCACCTGCCCTTGGCATGAGTGACAAATACCTGTTTGTAGTCTTTGTGTCATTTTGCTCTTGATTCACTTTAAAGGGAAGCATTTACTTGCCCTTTTTTCGGTTACTTGTCCACTCTGATCACCAACAAGGCAATTTGATTGTACTTCCTATTGAAGACATTCCATTGGGTGGTGGGATGGTGGGGGGTGGTTCCTTCAAGCAAAACTGGAGTGTGCTTTTGACCAGGAGAAGGGAGAATGGGTCTAGGCAGACATAGACAGGATATACCCACTACTCTGTTATGTGAGAAGACAGAACATTGGAGTAACTTCTTAGGGGTCTCTTCAAGTCCCTAAGAGGCTCTCGTTGGGTAGAATATACAGGAAGCTATAAGCTGTGTGACTCCAAGGTATGGGCCAGTACTGTGGGCCCTTGTGAGTGCAGGATGCAGGAAGACAGTTCTTGCCTCAGCAGAATGGTCTCATACTCAGTGCTTTCTGGCAGTGGGCCAGTTTCTCAGGAAGTTGGGTGTTCCATGGTGCTAGAAGGGGAACAGAGTGAAGTGTAAACTTAGTGACCATGAAAAGCCCCTTGAGCCTTGGAATTCTTCAACCCTAATAAACATAGTTGGTCAGGGCAGTTTGTCTGAGGCTATATTTCATTCCCATCTGCCTCTAGGAACATCCAAGTTGACAGTCCCTATGAAATCAGCCGTGCCCCAGATGAACTGCACTACACCTACCTGGATACATTTGGCCGCCCTGTGATTGTTGCTTATAAGAAAAATCTGGTAGAGCAGCATATTCAGGACATCGTGGTATGTGATTCTACTTCGATACTCTGCCTCCTACGTCTCCCTTCCAAAGAATGGGTACTCGGGGCCAGGACTTGCCCATCTTGCCCTCCTTGGTCTGGAGTGGTTTGAACACAGCATCCTCTGGGGTTGTGTGGGGCAGCCCGAATTTTGGCCTGCTGCAGCCCCTTTACCCTCTAGGTTTCTGAGTTCATGCAGACCTGTCAGAGCCCATCTTCCTGGTTCTCCACCCCCAGGTGCACTATACATTCAACAAGGTGCTCATGCTGCAAGAACCCCTGCTGGTGGTGGCTGCTTTCTACATCTTGTTCTTCACGGTCATCGTGTATGTCAGATTGGACTTTTCCATCACAAAGGTACCCACTTGGCTTCCTTCTTTCTCTTGTCATTTACTCATTTTATACCCTCAGTAATGTGTTTCATTAGCTTTACTGAGCACTGGTCCTTGCAGCAAGCCCAAGGCAGAACACTGTTGCCCAGATGACATTCCTGTCTGTGGTCTCTGCTAATCCTTTTTGTAAAGCTACCTTGTATTTGTTGCTGTGATCAGAGTGCGTGATGTGAAGTGAGGTAGGTTGCTATTGGTGGATGAGTACTGTGGGAACAGGGCAGCAAGTAGGATGTGTTTTTGGTGGTGGAACCCAGGGGCCTGAAAAGGCCACCCTGAGGAGATGACAGGCAGAAAAATTGTAGAAGGGCACTCAGCTGGAGGAAACAGTTTGTGTGACATCTGGGAGGCTTCAGGGGGACCTGTGGGTAGCAGTAGTGTACATGTGAGCAAAGACATTGATCCAACTGGTTCCATAGACCAGCGAGGCAGCCCACACGGGTCAGGTGGTGCAGCGACAGCTGCTAGCAAACCTTGTTATGAGGAAGGGGCTGAGTCTTAAGTTTTATGAAATAGCACCATTTTTTTAGCTATAAAAATTGCTTTTTTATTGATTTTTTTTTTTTAAATCCACATTTAAAGAAGGAATAGTACAAATAACTCATATAAGTATGTGCATCACCTAGACATAGCAGTTAACATTTGGCATCTATATCATTACTTTCGTGAACCACTTAAGTAGTTTGCAGACATTTATTTTTGCTCCTCTACACTTGATTACTAAGCATTGTGTGCAGCCTGAGAATAAGGATAATCTTTTACAAAACCACGATATAACTATTAAATTCAGGAAATGGAATGTTGCTATAATACTATTCACCAACATGCATTCCATGTGCTGATTGTCCCAATGATAACTTGTATAACAGTTATTTTTCATACTCCAGAGTCCAGCTGGGGGTTATGCAGATTCAGTTGTCATATTTCCTTAGTCTCTTTTAATCTGGAGTATCCTTAGCCTTTCTTTGACTTTAGTGACCTTGACATATTTGAAGTTGAGAGATCAGTTTTGTAGACTTTTCCTTAGTTTAGTTTATCTTATGTTTCTCCCTGATTAAATTCATTTTACGCATTTTTGTTAACACTATAAAACAAGCTTGTCCAACCTGCAGCCTGCAGGCCGCATGCAGTCCAGGATGGTTTGAATGTGGCCCAACACAAATTTGTAAACTTTCTTAAAACATAAAAATTATGCATGGACCGTTTTTTTAAGCTCATCAGCTATCATTTGTGTTGGTATATTCTATGTGTGGCCCAAGACAATTCTTCTTCCAATGTGGCCAAGGGAAGCTAAAAGATTGGACACCTCTGCTATAAAGTGAAGCTGCATCTGCAGTGCATCGCATCAGGAGGTGCACTGTGCCATTCGGTCCCAGTGTTGGTGATGTTAACTCTCGTTAGTTGGTAAAGTTATTATTTTTTCTTTTTAATTAATAAATAACTTGTTTGAAATTATATAAATATATTCATATACATTCACCCATTAATTGTAGCATTTATCATTGATTCTTACCTGAATATATTTTTTAATATAGTGATTGAAAAATTGATTCCTTTTACATTATTAGTTGGCATTCTTCTGTAAGGAAGAGATTTTCTTATTGGGTGGGTGGTTGGTTCTTTGTTTGGATTCATGGATTCTTAACTTTGTTCCATGGATTACTGTCCACTCATGCTCAGATTTGTTTTGATGCTCAAATTGTCCTAGATTTGACTGTCTTCTTAACATCTCCATCCTTTTTTAAAGCATTTCCTTATTGTTGTCACAACAACACATTTCAGACATATCTTTACCTTTCTCCAAGGAGCCCGGGTTTCTTTTAATGCAGGTGGTACCTTTAGAGACCACGATATGTGAGCCGGATTATTGCTTTTGTATTATCACTGCTTCTAAGCCTTTTCAGCAGACAGAGCTAGGAGATTTAAAAAAATAAATAAAAATAAAAAAAAAAATAAAAAAAAATATATATATATATAATTAAAATATGAATTAATACCAATGTTTTCCATTCCAGTCCAGTACCACAAGGATCTTGGCTTGTCTTCCCTCATGCCATTTTTCCTTTTTTCTGGATGTTTACAACAAATTTTATAAACACAAAATAGTTTCAGAATTGGTATACTCACAAACAGTACAAACACCAACACCAGTACAAACACCAAACCTACCAAGTAGAGTCCAGGATTTGTTTGCAGTTCTTTTTGCCTTTAGACTGAGAATGTATTTTCAAAGAAGAGTGTTCCCAAGCCTTCTTTCTTTTTTCCTGTGTTACTCATTTGAAATATAGTTAAGTTCATTTATTTCTGTTTGAATTTTATTCTAGTTTTTTTTTCTCCATCGTTAATATTTAATTTTGGTTATGAATTTGGAAAGCATTGGAAAGATTATAAATTCAGAATTTGAAAATAGTAGTTTCCTTCACCCTTTCCTGCCTTGTAGGTAACCAGTTTCATTAGTCCTGGGATATACTTTCTGATTTATTTTGCAAAACAAGCAGATACTTTAATTCTTATTTTTTTACACAAGAGGTAGCAATGGTCTATGTTGTCTGTACTTTTGTTTTTTCACTTAACAAATACATTCTGAACATCACCAATATCAGTTCAGAGATTTTCCTTGTTATTTTATTTATTTATTTATTTTGCTTCCGAGTACTTCCTTATATGGATTGGTCATAGTTCATTCAATGAATTTCCTATGTATACATCTATCTGTTTTAAAGCTTTGATAATTTATTGAGAGAAACAAATTGTGGGCCAAATCAACCATCTGTAGACTAGATTCAGCCTTTGAGCTGTCAAGTTAGGATTTCTGTAGTAGCCATCTAGTGAGAGAGGATTCTGGAGTCTGTAGGGCCTCTTCTAAAGGCCCTTTCCTTTAGACTGAGAATGTATTTCTTGCATGGTAGGATCAGGAGTTTGAGTATTCTCCTTTAGGCCCTGGTGGAAACCCTTCAAGTTTTTAAAGCGGGGAGACATAATGAACATACTGGAAGCCTCCCCTGACCTGAGCTGAGGATTCTCTTTCCTCAGCACCTATCCGTCTTATGGTGCACTCTGGCATTAGTAGCTTTTTCATATCCGTTTCTGCCCTGCTGGACTCTGATGTGAACGTCTCTTCATCTTCATGTCCCCAGTCTTGCCCATTGCTAAACTGGTCCAGATTCAGTGTTAGTAAGGGTTTGATTTTCTGACTTTCCAAGTACAAGAGGGACCCAAAAAAACTCTAGAATTACTTCTAGAGGGTTGTCCCCTTGTAGTATAGGGAAGCCTAGGTGAGTGTTCTAGGAACCCATCTGCTTCAGTGTACTAGCTGGTATATTGTATCAAACGGAGAATATTTTGAAGATGACTAAAGTTTAAACATGG
Organism: Lyroderma lyra; assembly: GCA_004026885.1. Taxonomy (NCBI): domain Eukaryota; kingdom Metazoa; phylum Chordata; class Mammalia; order Chiroptera; family Megadermatidae; genus Lyroderma; species Lyroderma lyra. The sequence goes on from PVJL010005356.1 coordinate 47,399, forward strand.
AAGAATAAATAATAAAATTTTTTATAAATAAATTTTGTTTTTTGAAAGGTCTCCCCTTAGAGATGGCTTTTCTTGTTAGCACAGCTGGTGGTGTGGGTGCTCTTTGGGAGGTGAAGGTCATGGTGGACTCAGGCCTGGTTTTGTCACACATGGTATCTCTCCTCCAGGATCCAGCCGCAGAAGCCAGGATGAAGGTGGCCTGTATCACAGAGCAGGTCTTGACCCTGGTCAATAAGAGACTAGGTCTCTACCGTCACTTCGATGAGACTGTCAATAGGTATAAGCAGTCCCGGGATGTGTCCACACTCAACAGTGGCAAGAAGAGCCTGGAGATGGAACACAAGGCCTTGACCAGTGAGATTGTGCTACTGCAGTCCAGGCTGAAGACAGAGGGCTCTGACCTGTGTGATAAAGTAAGTGTCTGCCGTCATGAGTCATTCAGCTTGTTGCCTACCATATCCCAATTTGAGGGATTATACCCAACTCTCTAGACACCATGTGGCTTCTCTGCCTGGGTCACACACCAGGCCACTCTTGCTCATTCCTGTCTTGTGGGGTGATAGCGCATCCAGTTGTAGATTTTTGGCAGGGTGTCAACCCTTGTGATATGACAAGAAGTTTTAGTGTCTCAGGTGTGAGCAGGGTTTAGAGAGAGGGCTGCTGGCTTCTATAGCTGTCTGTTCATATGGCCATTATTGAAAGCAGCTGCTTCCTCTCCTGGAGGCCAGATTGGACAAGGCTGCAGGATATCCATGCTGTGGTAAGAAGAACCAAGACTTAGAATCATGGGTTTGAATCCAGGCTCTGATTTAGACTTTGTAAACCTAGATACATTATCTTACTTCTGTGTCCCAATTTCCTTTCCTATAAATTAGGGATCTATTAGTACTTACCTCACAGTGCTTGTGAGTATGAAATGAGGTAGTGCAGGTAAAGTGCTGACAGTCCTGTCTGGGACGTACTGTGTAAGTGATTCTTGTTACCTGTAAATGAGTATGAGGACCTTCTCTCTCCAGGCAGGGTACCCCTTAGAATTCCTGACCACCTTCTCCATGTGCCACTCCTCAGCACTCCCTCCTTTTACCATGTGCTGTTTTTCTCATAGCACCTACCATTTGCTGTTTATTCATGTGATTAAATATTTATAATCTATCAGCTTTTGAGGACAGATGCTTTATCTGTCTTTAGAACTAGAATTTAGAACTAGAATTATACCTAGCACCATGGCTCACTATATATTTGTTGAATTTTGACTGAATGTGACTATAAAAGTCCTTAGCCTAACACCCCTGCTGTTGGTCTTTTGCCTAAGTGAATTCCTATACTTGATTTGGCAAGCTCAAGAGAAGAGAATGAATGTTCCTTATGTCCCTCCTGTGTCCCTGGCACCATGCTAGGTGATTTCACATATTTTCACACTCAGTAACTAAGGCCCAGGAATGGTGAAGGGATTTGCTCACAAGGATCAGAGCTTGAAGGAACAGGGCTTATAGAGGGGTGAAGCTGGATGGCCTTTGAAGCCAAGCTTGTCTCCCTCCATAGCCTGTCTCTCTCCTCTCCCCTCTGCCCTGGGAGTTATGGGGTCTGTAGACTTGGGAGGTGGTGGACCCTGCAGATTGAGGGTAAGAGGACCACCCTCACACCCTACCCTGCTCTTGCCTTGGCCAGGTGAGTGAAATGCAGAAACTGGATGCACAGGTCAAGGAGCTGGTGTTGAAGTCGGCGGTGGAAGCTGAGCGGCTGGTGGCTGGCAAGCTCAAGAAAGACACGTATGTTGAAAATGAGAAGCTCATCTTGGGAAAGCGACAGGAGCTTGTCGCCAAGATCGACCACATCCTGGATGCTCTGTAGCTCCTGCTAGTTGTCCCCAGGGTGGGCCCAGGGATCTGGCCTTACAGATGGCAGGTGTGTGTGGGTCTGAACTACAAGGCCAGGGAGTGTTGGCATCTGTATTTTGCAAAAGGCCTTGAAGGAAGAGAAACCAGGCCCTGCTTCAGGCACCACAAGAAGCTTAGTTTTTGTCTTGAAGTGTTCCTTCAAAAAACCAAAAACAAACCCAAAAACTTAACTTCCATTAAAAATAAAATATCTTTGTTTTTTGAACAAAGAAATTTTTAATATTTGATTGGTTTTGTTTTATTCTGAAACCTAGGGCATTCTTGATTTTAAGCCTGTAAGCCCTTTGTTTTATGCCCTTCTAATTACTGATGTTTCAGTATTTTGCAGGTGTGTATTTTTTTTTAAAGTGCGTGTGTGATCAAATGAAAATAAAGCAGGGACTGTGAACAATTTGTTCTGTTGAAAATCTCTCATAACTTATTTCTTAGCTTTGGTGATAGTACTTTTATCACGTGCTTTTTATTCATTAAATAATGGGCTTGCTCCTTAGAGTAGAGTGTATATCATAAGTATTGGTTACATCTTACATATTGGAACACTGAGGCCACAAAGGCAAAGTGGCTTTTATAAGGTTGCAGAACAGAGTGGTGGAGTGAGGGCTCTGTTCTTGTATTTTTTGATTACCTATTCTGCATCACATGCTCTACTTGGCACTAAGGTAACCATGATGAGGGAAGCAGAGATGGTTCTTACAGAGGACAGAGTCAGATAGATGATCAAACACAAATTCATAATCATAAACTGACAAAACAGGAAAAGAGTCCTCTCATGTATATAGTGGACATTGCTGGACTTAATCTGGATGAGAGCTGGGGAAAGTTTCAATGAAGGAAGTGACTTTTGAGTTAAGCTCTGTAGGAGTTACATAGATGTCAGGGAGTAGTAGGGCAGAGAGTGTTCCAGACAGAGAGCATAGCATGTGCAAAGGCCCTGGGACAGGCCAAGGTTTGACTTGAAGAGGATCCAGAGAGTAAGGTAGAAAATATATGACAGGGCTGCAGAGAAAAAGTCCAGAACAAGATAGGGCTATGAAGGTCTGTCAGGGCTTTTGGCTTTTTTTTCTGAAATGAAGTGAAGATCAACCAGAGTGTGAGAGAGATACTTAGATTTGTATTTTGGCTGAGAATGATCTGCTGAAGGCTGTAACTGGGTGTGGGATAAAACCTGAGAGCCTCTTGTGGTAATTCAGGCAAAAGATGATGGCTTGGGCAAGGGTGATGATATACCACCATGGATGAAGTTGAGAGATACATGGGGAATCATCAGTGCTAAATGAGTGCTATGCTTTCCCTCACTCTTTCCTCTCTGGGTATATACCTTGTCTTCACCTGGTTAATTCCTACTCATCCTTCAGGTAACAGTTTAAGGTTACTACCTTTCAGACTCAGTCACATCCTAATGTTCCCTCTTGTTCTATCTCTATCTTTCCACATTGTACACACAGTTGGAATATTTATGATTATTGGACAAGCTTTGGTAGTGCAGGGGTTTTACCTGATATGCCCACCCTTATATCGTCAGATAGCTGTTCAGAGCAGTGTATGACAGAATAGGAGATGGCTTAATAAATGAATGAATGGCTTAAATATTGTTGAGATGGGTTGAAGGGTGATTATACCATTCATTTAGTGTGGGGAGGTCTGTAAGACCAGTTTTCAGGAAGATAACAATGAATTCTGTTCCAGACATGTAAGGTAGGTATGCTTGAGACATCCAAGTGAGAACGTTTATGGGCAGTTAGATATTCAGGCCTGTAACTCAGAGGAGAGGTCTGGCATGGAAATGCTAAATGTGGGGGTTCAGGATGAAGATGACTGTGGAAATGGTGAGATTGAGGTTGTGAGTAAAGGGTGCCTAGGAAGGGTGTCACGTAAGAAGAGACCCAGAACTGAACATTAGGACTTGAAAGTACAGTGGCCATTTGGAGCACACCACTGCACACAAGTTGAGGAGTGGCCGTTAACGTAACAGAAAGGCCAGGACCATGTGGTATCATAGAAGCCATGTGAAGAGATACTCCAAGGGGGAGCAATCATCAAGCGCTGCTGAGAGGTCCAGCAAGAGAAGAATTGGGAGATGTTTGTCATTTTAGGAGTGGGTCATTGAAGTCATTCTTCAGGTAATTTTTTAGAACTGTCTGTGGAGTGATGGGAATGGGGATTGGACTGAACTGAAATGAGACTTCTTTTAAATACTGACTGCATTACAGAGACAGGCTGTGAGAGGGGTAAGTTTGGGGTGGCTATGGGAGGATGTGCATTTGAAAGTTTTAAGATGGAAGAAATTCATTCAGGTGTGTTAAATGCCACTGTGAAAGACCCAGTGGAAAATAGGAGGCTGAGTAGTGAGGAAATGATTGTGGACAGTGTGAGGATTTGAGGCAGTAGTAAAATACAAGGTCCCAAAGACAGTAGAGGCGGGGAGACTTAGGTTTGGAGGACACTTGTTCAAGAGGGGGGCTCTGTAGTCAGACAACCTGCATGTAAATCTGAATCCTGCCACTCATTGTGACCTTAAGTAAAGGTTTAGGGCATCAACTTCCTCATTTGTAAAATGGAACAGTTGTATTAGCTGCTTGGTAAGAGGTAAGGGCCATGTGAGGTATAATGTGAAGTGGCATATTGCAACTGCTTGTTAAGTACTAGTGAGTTTTCATTCTGTCTTTCTCTTTCCATTCCTCCACTCATAGTGCTTCTGGCCTGAGCCTGGGTCCTTGGAATGTTCTGCCCTGAAGGGTTGGAAATTATGGAGGTTGCCCTTGACCAGTGTTTACTGTGGCCTTCTGGTGGGCCTGGCCCCACCTACACCTAGTCTCCAGCGCCTCTAGGTGGGACTGAGCCAGGCCTCTCTGCTCCCCTAGAATTGCCCAGCTGACTTGCCAAAGCAGTCCTGCAGTGCTCTCCTTGCTTTTCTAAGAAAGCCCAAGTGCAGCTATTAAAATGTGCCTTGGGGCTGGCGCCCTGGTTACCCAGGGCAGGTACCACCTTGACACGTTTGGCCGGTTCTTCACCAGACCTCTTCACCCATTTACATCCACTTAAATCTATTCTCACTTTTTGGAACAGCAAAAGAAAGAAAAGTTAGCAGACACCAAGGATGTATGTCGACTGGCGCTGGGCTACCGGGCCGCTTGCTGGTCTGGGAAGGGAGCTGTACTTGCTCCCCCTTGTCCCTGAAATCTGTGGATGTCACCATGGGTGCCAGGAAGTGAGACCACATGTGCAGGTGCAGAGAGCCAATTGGGATAGAACAGCACATAGATGAGGCTGCACCCATGTTAAAGGCTGGGTGGCTTGATCATTTCCCAGAGCTAATGCTCTGGGCCCAGGTCTGGGAACCGCTACTCCAGCCTGGACTAGAACTGGTTCTGGAGTCAGCAAGGGAGTCTGGCTGTGGTGCTGGTGACAGGCAGTAGGGACTTGGGCTCCTAGATTCTCTGTGCAGGCTGTGGGGCCACCTGGTCCCACCAGAGTTCGTGACTCCCCTTGTACCCTGGGCTGGGGACCACAGATGAGGCATTCTGTGCCTGGCCTCCCTCCAGTCTCCTCTCATCCTTAGCTTTGGGCATAGCATCGTAGGCCATGGGCAGCCTTGTACCTCCCTGGTCCTCAATTTCCCCTGTGTGTATGTAGCCTTGGCCTGGGCCTGGCTTCCCCTTGGCAAGCTTCCCCAGACACCTGCCACCTCTAATTTCATCTCAGACTCAGCCTAGTGGGTAGGGAGAAGTGCTCCATAGGGCTTCCCAGACACTGTTCATATTCCCAGGCAAACCTGACCCCAGTGGTCTGGCCCAGGCATCCATCCTGGCCACAACTTTCAACTGCCCCTATAGCCAAAGATGTTTATGCGACAGGCCCCAGGCCCTGCGCAGCTAGCTGCCCGCAGCCTGACCTCTGGCCCAGAGTGGGAAAACTCTCTCTGAAGAAGCAGAGAGCTGGGTGTCACCTTCCCTCCTCCATTTGTCTTAGAGGCTGACATGGGAGAAAACCCCAAAGGACTGAGTGCGCCCTCACAGTTTCACCACAAGTATCCTGACCGGGCGTCTGGTGCCGAACTGATAGTGCAGGCCCCGGCCGCAGCCCTGCCGGAAACCGCGCTGCCAGCGGTTGGAGGCCGCAGGCCCAGACAGGAAACACCCCCGGACGTACCCCAGGGCCCAGGCCCCGGCACAGGTCTGGTGCCTTGGACCAGGCGCGGCGCCATTTTGAAGCTGGGCTGGACTCTGGCACTCTGGCTGGGGATCTGGGGACTGGTCTGTTACCTGCCTGCATAGGGTTGGAAATGACAGGGAAGGAAGATGGAACCGCCAGACTGGGCTAGACTGGAACCAGAGTGGAGTACAATCTCTCCCCTACCATAGCCAAGCCCTCCATGGTGCCCCCAACCCAGCTCTTTAAATTCTCACCTTCCATCCAGTGGTCAATTCCATATTTACCATGACAGGCCCAGAACTAAATTCAGGGAATATAGAAGTGAATAAAATAATACTATAATAGCACTGGGCATTGGGAAAAGCAGATGGGATAGTTAGGAATAATCACAGCACCTGCAGGATTTGCTTGTGGGTGGTGATGGGGAGGTAGCAACCCAGATTCCAGCTCCCTTTTTTGTCTTCCATTCAGGAAATGGAATCCAGAAAGATTTTATTTTAAGATGAGAAAAATGGGATCCCATTTAAATACTTGGTGAGAAGGAAGGAGAGCATAGGGAGGGCAGATCTAGGAGAGAAGAGGTGGATTGAGAGGGAGTCCCAAATTGTGACAGTGGAATGGAGATTTCAAGGGAGATTTCTGAGCAATTGGATGTGCCTCCCACCAGTACTGCTGAAGACACTGGCAGAGAACTGCAAGCTTCACCTCCTGGGGCACCTGCCCTGTTTCTCTGGGAGGCCCCGGCCTCACACTGGCACTACTCTCTGAAGTGTAGCGGACTGCTTGCCTCCTTGAGCTCACTCTCAGCAGCGTTAAAGAGGCAGTAGTAGATCAGTGCCTGTGATTTTATTTAACAAATATCTTTACTATGTGTCAGGTACTGTGCCTAAAGTCACCAGGGATACAGTAAGTGGACAGTCTTGTGTAACTTTTAGAAAGACAGAAAACTAGAAAATAAGTCATTGCAGGTAATGATAAATGCTACGAAGTAAAATAGGGTGTTAGGATAACTAGATATTGTCTGAAGGATTGGGGTGACATCCTGGGAGGAGACAGCTTGCAGGTAGGAAGGGCAGCATAGCAGAGTATTGGCTATAAAGGTGAACGAATGCCCCGTCCTGTTGCTCTTCCCTCCTGGTCTCCATCCAGGCTCTCTGGTAGCTGCAGGGCCTCCTGCCTTCACGTGAGGTTTCATGGCACAATCTTCCCTCCAGGATAGCCCCAGCTCCCCCTACCCAGGCCTGGGTCCTGGTGCCCTCATGGCCCTGGAACTCACTGCCTTCCCTAGTCCCTGTGCTCCCACCTGCCTTTGCATTAAGGTGTGGTCATACCCATGCCAGGCCTCTGATGAGTGTGTGACCCACTCTGCAACCCACTCGAGACTTGATTTGTTTTGCTACTCTGAGCTTCACATTGCTCATCAAGAGATTGGGGACCCTATGATATGAGGCCTGGAAGGACTCAGTGATGGAATCCAAGAAAAGTCCTTCTACCTTGCTGGGTCATGAAATGGAAATCTCTTCTCTTGGCAGATACTAGGATGATCAGTATAACCCTTTTGTTGGAAGAGTGTAGCTGCTTACAAAGTGCCTTAATTACGGTTCAGGTGTCAGACTGGGGTCTTAACCCTACCAGATCGCTGTACCAATTGTTCGGTGCTTTCCGAACCTGCTGCCAGACCGCGGTACCTAATTTTCAGTACTTTGCCTCGTATGTGAAAACAATGACTCCGAGTTCCATCTTATTCTAACCACTTGTTTGCATATAACTAACATTTTTCTATATCATGTTGGTTTTTTTCTTTAATGCTCAGGAGCCCAAGTATAGGGGACAGTTAGGTTCAGGGCCTCAGGTCTGGTAGGGTTAAAGCACGCTGGATTGAGGTCCAGCTCTGCAGCCAGCCCCTGGACCATGTTGGCAAGTCCCTTCCCTCTCCAGGCCTAAAGTTTTCCTGCACAATGACAGATGTCTGAGGGACCTTCTAGTATTGACGGTGGGATGCTGGGGCCAGTCATGGGGAGAGCCCCAGGAGCAGCCTCAGCTGGGGAGGGAGGAGGCACAGGGCTTTTTTCTGTTGGTTTTGCTAAATTCTAGTTTCTTCCCAGTGCTGGACTGGGCTCTCAAGGTGAGAGCTGAGTCAGGTTGCTGTGAGGCAGGACCCATCTCGGTTTCTTTTTGCCCTGTCAGAGTGCGGGGGCACTGTGATGTGGAGCAGACCCATCCTGACCTTGCATGACCTGCACTAGCAGTGTGGGATGATCTCTCTCTGTCTGTGTTTCATGTGTACCCTCATGGGAGACAGCAAGGGCACACAGTCACAGATGGGCAACCATTACAGTGTTTGGGTGTACCTGCTCTCCCACACCGTGATTCTCACTGAGGCTCACAGGCATGCCCAGATGGACACATATGTAGATGTACATGCACACTCACTGCTGGGCTGACTTACATATTGCCAGGTGTTCACTGAGGGCCTACCGTGTGCTGGGTGCTGCCCTGGAAACACGGGAGTGGGCAAAGTCTCCACCCTGATGAACCTTGGAGGCCCACAGGCACACTGTCATAGTAACAGCCAACATTCAGGACACTTCATGGGGTGCCAGGCTCCACTCTAGTCACCTTATGCGTCTGACACTGTTAGCCATCAGAGCCATTCTGTTGGTAGATACTATAATTGCGGCCAAGGGAGCTTGAACAGCATGTAGGCCTGGCATTCTGAAACATTTCTTCACCCACAAAGCCTGTCCTCTGTGTGCAGAAAGGGCACACAGGCTGCTCCGGAAGCACCCTCACTGTAGAAACACTTCTGTGCACTGTCAGACCCTCTGTATGGTACTCTCACACACACCATCTCATGAAGCCTTCTCTTCATGTTTTCTGTCAGCCCCAGTTCCTGTCACTCTGACTCGTCACCCTTAGGGTCTGACCTGGCACTTGCCCTCTTCCAGGCTGGGTGCCCAGGGCAGGGCCTGAGTTCATGCCCAGCACAAGGCCTATAGTGGGAAAGATGGGTCTGTGCATGTAGTAAGGAGTATTGGATAAAAACCAAATGAAGGCACAGGCTCTCACCCCCTGGCACCTGGGCTCTTACAGAGAGCTCAGGTTTTTCTGCACTGTGAGGCTAGGTCACTGGGTGGGGTGCTGCTTGAAGCCAGGAGGGAGCCAGCGATAGGATCAGATGCCAGATGTGCTCTGTGGTGACTAGACCCAGGTGAGGGACTCCAGCAACATGATGGTGGGGTGGGGGAATTGACAGAGATAAAGATTGAGCCCTGAGGAGGAGACCTTTTGAACTTGACAGAGCTGGAAGGGCAATTTGGCTGGGGTATTCTATGCACACCTGGGGCACGGAGGAGCAGAGGCAGCTCCAGAAAGGTGTTATGTCCGGTTGTGATATATGCATGTGCTTATGCATTTGTGTTTGTGTTCCAGCCTGGGGCGGTTGGAAGAGGGTGGCATCAGACTTACCTGGAATTGAATTTTGGTTCTGTGAGTCACTTACATTCTTCTTTTCACTTGTTTTCTGACTCCAACAATGAGCCACGCAGTATCTGTGTTAGGAGGATGAAAAAATATATAAACATCCTGACACAAAGAGTGTGTGTGCTTAATACATAGCAGATTTGATTTGATTTTGTGTGTGCGTGTGTGTGTGTGTGTGTGTGTGTGTGTGCGCGTGTGTGTGCGTGGTGGGAGTATTTCAGGGCCCTTTAAGGGCTTGTGAATATCCAGCATGGCCGTCCTTTGATTCTAGCAGCACTGCCCACCTGTAACTTAGAATGCAGAGTTGCCAACAGGGGCTCCCATCTGATAGACATGGGTACTCAGAGAGACAAGCTTACCCTGGGTCCACAGCAAGGCATGGAGGCCCGGAGTTACTAAATGTGTAATAGGTCACACCCTGTGCTGAGCATTTCTTCAGATTAGGACACACAGCCTCTGTCCCAGCGGTGTCTTCATCATTCCGATTAGCAATGCCAGGCTCCACTGTGATCATCTTATGCATCTGGCACTGTTAACCATCAAAGTTCTGACTTCCTCTCCCATCTCTTATCCCCACTTATACCCACTGTGTAGGGTGTGCATCCTCTGATGTGTATTCATGCTGGTAATACGTGTGGTATGTTTCCATGCATGTGTGCCCACTTTTACCTCAACATAATTTGGTTCATGTTTGTTTCACTTGGCTCAACTCTTTGGGGTCCATCCATGTAGCTGTGTATACATCCAGATGTCCTTCTACCTCATAGTATCGCACCGTGCGTCCTCTGCCTCGCACCTAGCCACTCCTTGGTGATGGACACCTACATGACCCATCTTCCTTCACCTCCCTTGACACCATCCACAGGCTCCATCTTCCCTCTGTGCCAAAGGAGGCTGCAGGCATGACTGACAAAGGAGCTGGAGTAGGAGGGCTTGTGCCACATGCTCTGCCAGGATGGCACCGATGTGTTCCCTCAGTGTCACCCTGTTTTGCGTACTTTGCCTCTGATATGTTTAGTCCGTACAGCAGATGTGGGAATAAGGTGTAATTCATCTTCATTTACAATGAGGACTGGAACCTAGAGTGGAGAGGTGACTCTTCCGGGGCCACACAACAGTTGGACAAGTCTGGACAAGACCTGGTGACAGGGACTTGCAGACTAACAGCTGCACCGTGTAGCCCTCACAGTATTGAAAGTAACACGCAGCCTGGCCAACACAGCAGCCCTCTCCCAGAGCGGCAGTCTGCGCTGAAGTATCAGTATCCCCAGAGAGGAAAGAAGGGAGGTGGTGCCTGGTTGGAGGAGGTGAGAAAAACGATTGGCTCAGAGGGCCGGTCTCCAGAAAAAGTCCAGGATGGGGCAGCTCAGGTCTAACTGCCTGGAACACCTCACCTTTTCAAAGAGAGCTCCTGATCGCTTGAGCTGCTTGTAGGAAAGGAACCCCTTTACTTGATTTACATTCTCTTTGTTTTTTTCAGTTATCTTTTAGTTAGGCAGGTGCAACTGCTTTTCTGCTTGTGGTGGTGATACAAAGTCTCATTTAAAACTAAATTAGACTATGAGGCTGACCTGACTAGGAAGGAGGTGGAATAGAAAAGAGCTTAGCCTCGCTGGCTCTGAACAGCTTCCTGCATTGGATGGGTAGCTTTGCCTCGACCTGGGTGACTGTGGACAAGCTTCTTAACTGCCTGTGCCTCAGTATCTCCACAAAATGGGTGTGATATTAAGTTCTAACTGAGGAGAGTTGTTAGTGTGAGGCTCAAATGAGTTGACAGGGGCCTGGCATTAACCCACAGTAAGCACTAGGTAGGGTCTTTTGTTACGGGAACATTTAGATGGGGAATGGAATGCAGGCAAAACTCCCATCTAATTCAGCTTTCATTTCGGAGAGGAAACTGAGTCCCTTTTGTTTTATACCATATTCCACTGGACCCAGTCGCACACAGTGACAGTTTAGAGGTGGCTGTCTTGGAGGCTGACCTTTGGGGTGGCTTTGGAATCAATCGGGTGTCTGAGCCTCCTGGATCTCATCCATAGATTGGGATAATGCCAGAGAGGGGTACAAAGACTCTCTCCTTGACCAAACTCTAGTCGGCTCATCTGAAGTCTCTTCTCAGCAAGGCCCTGACATTTGGGCTTCCGTGTTCATCTCTACATTGTCCAGTTTCAGCAAGAATCCTGCTAAATTAGTTTAACCAGAATTCTTCACCTGTGATACCTGACCAGGTTCCTTACCTCACCATCCCCCAGGTGCTATCTGGTCACCTGGCCCAACCTTCAGTAAGAATCCTCTTAGGTTGATTTAGCCAGAACCCTCCCTTATGTTTCCTGTTAGTCATTTTCCCCTTCCTGACCCAACCCTGCTCTGTGGCCATAAGTTCCCTCTTCCCTGTATTCAGGGTTGAGCCCCCTCACTCTCCCCCACTATAATACCCCGATGCAGTGGTGCCACTTGAATAAAGTCTTTCTTACTGTCTTTAACAAATGCCACGAATACTTTTTTTTTAATAGAGGTCATGGGAGACCAGGCATGTAGAGCACACAGCAGGCACTCAATAAAGGCTGATGTCCCCCCTGCCCCCTCCCCCCAATTCCCCGATCCCCCTCACCGTCCCACAGGCCAGCCACTGAGCATCTTTTCTGGCTGCTTCCAGTTCTCCTATGGACATGTTCTGTGGCCCTGTACAAAGTTTTTGCTCCATTTCCAGGGCCTTGGTTTCTCCTTTGCAAAGTGGGGCATCTGGCCCCTGGCCCCTGAAGTGGTGAGGGAGGGTCAGGTAAGGGCTGGGATGGCTTAACCTTGCTACTTTAGGACCTCCTGAGGCCAGCGGGGACTCTGAGCCCATCACCACCAGAGGGCGCCCTGACCCAAGAAATCCACTCTTCTCCCCACGGGTGGGCCAGGCAGCACCCGGAGCACAGAGGCTGGGCATTTCTCGCTGGCTGTGGGTCACTTTTGCCAGTTGGTGGCCAGTGCTCTGGCAAGAAGAAGCTATCTTGAGTGTGACCACCTTCTACTTTGGAAGGGTGAAGAAGTGTGACACCTGCATGAAGAGTGTGGTGGGTGCCCGTCTGGATGCTGGAGTCAGCTCACCAGGGCTCAGACTCCTGTTTCCACACTCACTGGCTGTGTGTAGCCCTGTCTGCCTCAGTTTCCTCATCTGTCACATAGGATTATCACTGGAACTACCTCATAAGGCTCTTGTGGAGACCAAATAAATTGGTTGTGGCAGAGCACTTAGAAAAGTGTGTGCTGGATAGATTTCAGCAATTTTATGGTGCTCCTATTCCAAGCCAGGCCGTGTGATATAACTTGACATCCTCATCCCATTGGTTTCTCACAATTACCCCTCAGTTGGAGATTCCTACTAAGGAAACTGGAGCTTAGGGAAAGACAGCTAAAGGTCTCACAGAGGTAAATAAAGGTCCCAGGGGTACTGGACCCAAGGAGTGATCTATCGGCTCCCAATTGGGGGCAAGTCATGCCACATTGCTCAGAACCTGGAGGGTGCCTGAGGTGGTCATTTGTCCTGCAGTGATGGACTGAGGGCCTCCTGGACCTCTGAGAGGTAGCTCTGGGCCAGGTCCTGTGGGGACCGGGGACATTCTCAGACTGCAGACCCTGCCCTGGAACTGCCCTGTGGCACTACGAGGTGGCCTTTCTGGAATCCCAGCTAGATACCACAGTACTTGACGTGTGGCAGGCTCATTTCTCTCCATGTCTATGCTTGTGCTGTGTCTACCACTGTAACCCCCTCTTCCATTCAAATCGTGTCTATACTCAAGGTCCCCTTGAAGAATGTCACTTTATAATCTCCATAAAACCTTCCCCAGTGGCCCTGACAGCCACCAATTTCCTTGGTCTGCGAGGAAGCTTCCCTCCTTGTCTTCCTGGAAAAACACTTCTATTCATTCTCTAAAACCCAGCCCCCAACATCACCTCTGGGAAGGCTTACTGCTGCTCTCCTCCTCGCTCTTAGTTACTACTTTACTCTGCCTTCCGTGCATTCAAATTACAATGTCATAGCAGTGTCACTACATTGGTTTGCATTTGCATCCTGTGTTTTAAAACCTGTAAAAGTAATACATACATGCTCACGATAAACTTTCAAGCAGATCAGAAGGGTGCAAAGAGAAGAGTAGAAGCCACCTCCCCGTTTCCACCAGCCCCCAGTTGCTAACTTCCCTCTCAGAGGAAAACTTGGTTAGCAATGTCTTGTGAATCCCTTTGGAAACTTTCCATGCTCGTACAAGAGTGCTTATACTGTTCTGTTGTGCTTTAATCATCTGTCTCTGTGCACCCTTCCAGGCCTAACTCCCTGGGTCTGAGTCTGACTTAGGTGGGTGCCCTGCACCAGCCTCAGCTGAGCCCAGACAAGACCCTCAGGAGACGTTGCCCAGAAGACGGTTTTGAGCTCTCACAATATTGACTGGCCTTGCAAGTTGTCTGGCTGCTGACTGCAGGTTGTACCAGCTGGCTGGCAGATATATTTTCTTTTCTTGCAGAATTTTATTATTATTGTGAAAAGTTGAATTCATGTTCAACATCTAAAAGTCAGGAGAGATATACTAAAATTTTTCATTTTGTGTATCTTTTGAAAAAATTCAAATGATCGTCACATTTGGGGCCTGTCCTCTGCCCAGTGTCTGTGGGCTGGAGCAGCCACCACCATCTGTGCCCACTGCAGTCTTTCATGCTCCTACTGTCACTCTAGTCCTCACGCTCCAGTTCATCCCTTACCAGGACCAGGGACCCTGCGTGCATGCATGTGTGTGCGTGTGTGTGCGTGTGTGCGTGTGTGCGTGCGTGTGTGTGCATTTCCTGAACCTAGCCGCTGATTGAGGAAGACAGGCTTGTAGGGAAATCATTAGTGACAGGTGACTACAGCAGCTAAGTGCTGAGTGGAGGTGGAGGAATGGTTGAGAAGGAACTAATCATTCTCCTTGGCTGGTTGTGTCTCCCTCTGTTGGTCTGCAGCCTCCCAGCCCAGTCCTCTGGGGCCATGTCACTCAGGCTAGCACTAGGCTTAACTTAAACTCTGGATCCTTGCTTTTCTCTGTAAATAGAGAGTGCAACCTGGGCCAGTGCCTGTAGCCTGCCCTGCCCGTGGATGCCAGTGACCCTGGACAGTGGGCCCAGTGCACCTTGCCTGTGGGTGCAGACACATGGGGAGCTGTTCCAGGTTGAGGGATGGGACTTGGACTCAGGTTCCTTGGCTTGGAACACATGTACCAGGGGCAGTTCACAGGGTGTGGGGCACTCGTGGGGTGTGGCCAACTTTACATCGCTCTAAGTGATGGCAGTAAGTAGCAGGAATAACTCAGGTTTACTGCAATGAAAAGCAGAGGAGGGGAGTGACTGGGAGGTGGGGGCGGCCTGAGGCACACAGGACCCTGTAGCTTAGAGTGTGCCAAACAAAGCTGGAACTATAACTTAAAAGAATGGACTTAAAGATTTAAAGATGAAAATCCAGGTAACAAACTAAATATACCAGTGGATCTTCAGTACATTGCGTCTAATTGGCTAGTGCCTTCATTTTTTCAGAGAAAAGGTTTTATTTTCTATTTTTCCTTAAAAAAGGATGAAGCTCATAATCTCAGAGTATTGGGCAGCTCTTTCAGTTAATGCATTTTGCTCTCTAAAGGACCCAATGGATTGCCCTTGGGTTTCTGGTTTCTGGTGAGACCAGTATGAGGGAGGTTCTGAACATGGTGACTCCAGAGCCACCCTGGGCCTGCCTTCCTCCTGCCACATCCAGGACTGGAGTCCCTGTCTAGCCGCAGTAGAGGGATGCTCTGAAGTGCTGGGAGGGGGACAGCAGCCAAGGAGAAGCCCAATCCCCTTCCGGCTTATTGGCCAAGGAGGCTGGCTGGGCCGTGTGTAGCCCTGGCTGGCGAGAAGCCCCACTCCTGGACACGGAGCTCAGGAGTCAACAAGCAGTGGGATGCTTCCAGGATGAGGGGCCATCTGCAGGCTCCCACCTGTCCCCCTGTACAGCAAGGGCCTGTTCAGGCTAGGGGTCAACTCAGCAATAAAGCCAGCTACCATGATGCTTACTCAGCCTCACATCTTGGCCTTTTCCCACTCAGGGTGCCCAGGACTGGGCCCTTCAGGTTGGAGGCAGGGGTGAGGCTGGGACCAAGGGGTTTAGGGCAGGTTGTCCATCCTCTTGCCTATCTCTGGTTGAGGCCTCTCTGTCCTTCCTTTCCCAGTGTGCCCCCACATGCCACTGCTCCCCCTGTGGGGTGCAGCATAGGGAGGTTGTTGACAATTTGTGCATTAATCTCTCTGCCTGGGGCCTCCTGGTCAGGTGGTGCTTATCAGGGTTCCGCTCCTGTCAGATAGGCCTTCCGGAGCCCATGGGTGAGGGGGGCCAGCAGGAGCCCCTTCTGCAGGGGCTGGAGGCTGCCTCCTTGGGCCTTCACATCCCCTTGCCTCTCTTCCCCCCACACACCACGGGCTGCCTTCTTTACCACATCAGGATACAGAACATTGCATGAATTCCGGTCTCAATGGAATTATTTCAGAATTCTGGTCAACCGCAAGCTCGGGGTATTTCACAAACTATCTATCACTGCTGTGTGGTGGGAAGAACCTGGGCTGGAGGCAAGTAACGGATGCAGGGAGGCCTCTATCCATTGCCTGTGGGGGTGGTGAGTAACTTGCCCACCTTGCTGCCCCTCCCAACAACACCCACAGCTTTGCAGGCAGATGCCTCCATGTCTGCAGGGGGTTCAGGGTGGAGAGTTTCAGAAGAGGCAGCTGGAGGCCAGGGCCAGGGATGGGAACGGGAGACTGGGAAGTGGAGGTGTACAGGTTTGGGGTCCACTCCTCACTCCACCACCTCACAGCAGTGGGATCTTTGTGAGCACTTTGTGAGCCTCAGTTGCCTCAGCTGTAAAATGGGGTTATGCTGTCCAACCTTCCATTCAACAAACATTCAGAGAGCCGTAAGACCCCAGCCCTTGCTAATTCCCCTAATACCCTTAGGACTGTTATGGGGATGCATTTATAAATGCCTGGCTAAAAGTAGATGCTCAGTAACTGGTAGCTGTAATAAGAGTATTAGTAGTAGTAGTAGTAGTAGTAGTAGTAGTAGTAGTAGCAGCAGCAATTCTGCTAATAACTTCTCCTCCTTTCTCTCTACTTGAAGTCATGCTTATAACGTAGGGAAAGGCAAGACCTTACCTCAGGGACGGCCAATACATAGTCTCGACACTGTCTCAGTCCACACCATGCAGACATGGCCAATAGCTTACCAGCACACTGTCCCCTTCACGCTGGGACAGTGCCTCTGAATCCTTGTCATCACAATGCCCGGGCAGCACTATCAACCCACCAGAGAAGGACATGAGAGGAAGCTTCTTCGTTCTGGCCCCAGCTGATGGGAGTGGTGAAAATTGGCTGGGCAAGGGACCCCTACTCCGCTTCCTGTTTCCTGAAATCCTCTGAAAGGCCTTGGCCCCTCTTCCAGGAAGCTGCCTTCTCAGAGAGCCTGAGCAGAGCAGGGATTGGAGGGGCCGATCCCATCTCCTCCTTTGTAGGCTTCTGGCCAACTACGAATGAGCAGCCTTGGTCTTGGCTGGGGGAATGAGATGGGGAACATGATAGAGAAACCTGGGTTTGGTTGGCACAGGGTTTGCTTCTCAGAAAGGGTCTGTAATTTTGGACTGTCTGCTCAGTAAGATGTTCCCAGGCAGCATTGGCCAGACTGGGCCAGAACACCTAGAGAATTGCTGCACAGGCCCCAAGCCAAGCCCAGTGCCAGCCCTGCCCGTGAAGAACCAGGTTGCAGGTCCTGAGCCTGGGAGACCATTCCTGTCCCTCCTGTTCAGGGCTGAGGGGAGCACAGGGCTGTCAGATGTCGTGTGGCCACATGCCCAAACTATGGCAACACAGTTTGCAAACCTCACCTTGGACTCCCAACTGGCTTTGTCTGAGGGCACTAATGGGGTGATGGCAAGAGCATTTGAAATCAGGAGGGTCCCAGCAAATGCAGGATTCCTGTCTTTATGGCAGGTCCCAAGGGCTAACGAAATTAGTCCCCACACTCATTTCTTTTTTCCTTGTCCTTTTAATGAGGACTCCCCACTGCTGCTCTTTTAAATGCTTCCCTGGGTGCTCTGTGCATCTGTGGGCTCAGATGCAGGGCTGCTGTATTCTTTCATAAACTACAACGGAGTGTACTATCATACTGCCTACAGCACCTGGCTTCTTCCCTTTATTTTGGTGATTGTCAAAATTGATTATATTCATTTGCCTCATTTTTATTGTTAAACTTTTTATTTAGGAATAGGTTTAAACTTAAAAAAAGTTAAAAACAGTATAAAAACTACCTGTATTGTATTTACCCCAATTCATTCATTGTTCATTTTACTTTCCCATTTTCCCTCTGCTCCCCTCTCCTCTCCCACCCGCTCCCCTCCTTTCCTCTCCTCAACTCTGTATATGTCTGTAAGCACACAGCATTATGCACATATAATGTACATTTTGAACCATTTTGAGAATAAATGGCATGCATCATGGCTCTTTAAAGATTTTAGTGGCATTTCCCAAGAATAAAGGTTTTTTGGTTTCTATTACATAAACGCAACATAGTTTTGGTCTCAGAACAGTACTTTTCTCTTTTCTACCAATGGTACTCTTATTCTGTCCATTGACCCTGTGATATCCCGTCAGTTTTCCTGGGACTTGTTAAAGGTTCCAGAGCATGTCACCACCCTGACTGAATGAAATATCCTGGTGATAGATATCTCAATGTTCTGTTTTGGGCTTCCAGCAGCACGCTGGTGAACACCCTCATATGTGCACCTCTGGTGGATAGGTAGACACCCAGAATCCCTAGGTGTGGGTTTGTTGCATCAAAAGACACATGTTTATAAAATCTATTGGCCATCACCACATCACCCCCAATTTTCCCGCTCCAATGGGATAGGACATGCCGCTGCCCCAAACCTTCACCACACAGTGTCTTTGCACATTTTTTTAAAATTCATTTTTATTGTTAGACTTATTGGGGTGACATCTGTTAGCAAGGATTACATAGGTTTCAGGCATACAATTCTACAGTGCATTGTCAACTTGATGTATAATAAGTTCACCACCTAATGTGACTTCTCTTTCCATCACCTTATATTTAGCTTCCCCTCCTCTCCCACCCCCTCCCCTTTCTCCCCTCTCTAACCTACTCATCCCCAAATAAACATTAAACTATTGATTGTGTCCATGGGTTATTTGTTTGTTCATTTCTTTTTTTCTTTGCGTTCAGTTTTGTATTCCGCATATGAGTGAAGTCATACAGTTCTTTCTTTTTTCTGTCTGGCTTATCTCACTAAGCATGATGGTCTCCAGGTCCATCCATTTTGTCACAAATGGCAATATTTCATCTTTTCTTACAGCTGAGTAATAATCCATTGTGTATATGTACCACAGCTTCTTTATCCAGTCATCTGTCGCAGGGCACTTTGGTTGTTTCCATGTTTTGGCCACCGTGAACAACACTCTTTGCACATTTTTGTACCTGTGCCACCCCACATCATTATGTATGACAAAGTTCAAAAGGAAAGATGGAGGAAAATTATTCATTACAAATTTTGAAATGTTTCTTCTGAATATGTCTATTAATGAACTATTAGATGGCATTGATAAAATATGTTGTTGGTGATGATAATGTATTTTGACTGTAGAAAAATGTTCATATTTTTTCAAGATGTGCATTGGAGCATGCAGTGGGGTGACATGAAGCTTGTGATTTACTTTGAAATATGCTAGCACAAAAAATGAAATGAATTAAAACTGTCTTCTGCTATTTAACTTTGGAACAGAGTTTCATGTCAACCCTCAAGAGATGATGGTCATAAAGTTGGGGACACTGAAGAAGAGGTGGCTCTAAGGAGAGAGGGCTTGTCAAAGGCAGGGCATGGGGACACTGAGGAGGGAACTTCAGGAGTCAGTAAAGGTCCAAAGGATCTAGTGGGTGGTGGCAGGTGGTGCAGGGTAGCTGGCCCTTCAGCACCCAAACTTTCCTCCTGTACCCTCAGCCAGAGCTGGAGGCATTTCACAGAAGACTTGAGTTTGGGATGCATTTGGTGTTGGAAGATGGACAAGGTGATACTAGAGAGTGATGAGGGTTTGGGGTGAGTTGATAAGTCAGAAATGAAGGCACAAACCACTGTTATCACTACTGATAGTGACTTAGAAGGACTTATTAACAGCTAGGTGCTGGATTGTGCCATTTTAAAAATAAGGAAATTGAGTCAAAGGCAGGTCCAGGAGCTTGCCAGAGATACTCAGCAGAGGGGTGCAGGGGCCGCAGTGGGAACCCAGGTGATCTAGCTTCAGAGTATTGCTCTTGACCACCAGCTGCACAGCTAAGGGGGTGTTGGGGAGCTTGGAGTCTTTGCAACATGTCAAGTTTTAAGGTTGCATTGATTTAGTTCAAATTATCAAACTAACATAACATTGCAGAAAGTTTTCAAAATGACAAAACTAAAATGAACGATCTTTCACCACAAAACTACCTACCTACCTACTTAGATCATTTGGATGTGTTTTTGCTGGTGGATATTTTTATGAATTTAACTTTTTCTTCCCTCCCACCATTCTTCCTTTCCTTTTCCCTTGCTCCTTCCCTTTTTGTTTTTATGCCTTTTTAATACTAGATTTCCAGAACTGGATGAATGGAATAAGGGGAATAATGTTTGGGGTTTTTTTTGTTTTTTGTATTTTTTGTAATGGTTCTTGGAAGCTATTATGGGAAGCCCTATCTTAAACAAGGGAATTCTCATTTGTGGAGTGTGAATATGGAGTTTCACAGATCAGAAGATGTATCTTAGATTCCTTTTCAGAGGCTTTTGGGAAGTGCTGCATCCAGGCATCATTATCACTGATGATCATCTTCATTACTTTATCTAAAGCACTTTCAGGAAGTGTGAGGGCCTGCTCCAGAGTGACAAAGCCCCAGGCTCAGCCTTTCCTTGGGGCTTTCTCATAAGAGACACAGGCACACTACATAGGGCAGGCAAGTGTAAAATGCACAGAAGGACCACTTGAATGCACCACTCGGAGGCAGGGGCTGAGGGCCCTGAGACCTGAGATTGCATAGCCAAGCCTCCTGGAAATACTGCTCTGTCCGCGAAGCAGGCTGTGGTCTATGGGAGGTGCCATTCACGCAGATTCTGACTAAACAGGGCCCCTAGAGACGAGCAGTGCACACCATTGACAAGCTCAGAAGGCAGCTCTGGCCGAGCTGGTAATTCTTGGAATGTATAGGACAGGTATCTGCAGATTGAATCCATATAAATATTCTTCATTTTCTTTAAAGTAAAACTCATGTCCCCTTGATTTACTAGAAGTGGTCAAGAAATTTGCAGAATGGTGGTTATCAGAGAGGTGGGAGTATTAGCCCCACGCTTTGACTAGTTTGACTTATTATTAGTATATGTGCCACATTTCAGCCTGTACTTGCATCCATGTTCTTTCAGATACCACTGAAGAAGCACATCTAATGATAAGAAAACCCCAAGTATGAATAAAATTGAATTTCATGTAATCATTAAGTTCCTCACAAAACAACGGAAAACAACTCAAACCACTTTGGAAGAGATGTTAGCAGTTTACAGAAACTATTGCCCTGGGAAATCCATGGTTTACAATTGGCACAGCCTTTTTAAGCAAGGCAGAGAGTCAATTGAAGATGACCTCCATCCGGGATGCCTTGTTGAGGCCACTTCCTCAGACATTGTCCAAAAAGTTGAAAAACTTGTAGTGGAAGATGCCACATTGAATAAAAAGCAGCCTGCAGAAATGGTTGGAATATCACCTATAACCATGTTGAATATTCTCCATCAGCATCTAAGGTTGTCAAAAGTCAGTGCAAGATGGGTACTGAGAATGCTCACACTGCTTCAAAAACAACAGCACGTCGAGTGTTCACAACAGATTTTGGACCTCTGCAGAGACAACAAAGATGAAGTTTTCAATCGGATTATCACTGGAGATGAAACTTGGGTTCATCATCATGAGCCTGAGGCAAAGCACGAGTCCATACAGTGACGTGAAAAGGGCGCGCCACCCCCTAGAATTTCAAGGTGTCACAATTGGCTGGATAAATCATGGCTGCTGTTTTTTGGCATACGAGGGTCCTGCTGATCTATTACAAATATAAAGATGACATAATAACTATTATTCCAGTCTGCTGAAACAGGTAAAAGAATCTGTGAAGGAGAGAAGAGGAGGAAAATGGACCCAAGGGGTGCTGCACTTGCACGACAGGCGCCTGTGCACAAGAGCCACGCTGCGCTGGCTGCTCTTCACGACTGTGGCCTCCAGACGTTAAGCCACCCTCCCTGCAGTCCAGACCTGGCTCTGTCTGATTATCATTTATTACCAAATATGATAAAACAGCTTCGAGGGAAGACATTTACAGATGACGAAGAGGTTAAAGCTGCAATTTTGGCATATTTTGTGGGCAAAAACAAAACTTTTTGTTTTTGAAGGTATAAAGAAACTTACTGGAAGGTCTAAAAAGTGTATGAGGGTTAAGCATGAATATATTGAAAAGGAAAAATAATCAGTAGTTTTTTTTACACTTCCTCTTCATTCCATGAATTTCTTGACCACCCCTTGTTCTTTTTATTTTTCAATTTTTGATAGAATCATGGTACCCAAAACTAGGCTGCTCCCATAAGAACAGCAACAGTGTAAGGACCTTCAGAAATGAACACAGTGCCTCATCCTCAGCGTCAGGGAAAGGAGGGCGTGGTGGGGACTGCGCTGAATGGCTGAGCACACGCACCGTGAAGGGCTGCTGCTCCTCAGCTCCAGAGGGTCGGGGCTGGGTGGAATGTTTAGCCATTTCAGTAGCTTAATCTCTGTGTGTCTCATTTTCCTCATCTGAAAATGGGGATAATGGCAGAAACTTCTGCAAATAGTCACCGAGAGGATAAACTCATGGAAGTCCAGCATGGCTGAGAGGACTTTATCTCCATCCACTGGGATGTTGTTGGTCCATGTTCACAGGTGACAGTGGAAGGGAGGTACATTCTTTAACCTAATGGATTGATGATAGTAATAGCACATAATGGTTGCAGTTTACAAAGCCCTTTCATCTATATTATTTAATTTCATCCTCACAATTATCCTGGGGTTCTTGATCCTAAGTTATAGATGATGAAACTGGGCCACAGAGGGGTTAAGTGCCTTGCCCAGGGTCACACAGCCTGGAGGTGGCCAAGCCTGGGGGCACTGCTGTCCTTAGCCCAGTGCTTGGGACCTGCACTGAGTGGGCTGGGAAGTGTTCTGCAGGAGTGGAAGACCTGCTGCCCCAACACATTATCTCTTGCAAAGGGCTGTGTTGGTGATGTTGTAGGTAAACATGGTTTTGTCTTTCTGGGTGTGTTTCCTCCCTAAAGGGAAGGGGTTGCAAGGAAAGGTGGGAGGGATGCCCCTCATAAGACTGAAGAACCCTGCTCCATGAATTTGGTTCTCCGAGGGGAAGGAAACCGCATTTCCTGAGCACCCACCGCATGCCAGACGCTGTCAGAATATTTAGGCCTGGGTGTTTTTAACCCCCAGCAAATTGCCAGATCCTAATGTAGACCCCTTTTGAAAGATAAGGAAGCTGAGGTTCAGAGAACAGGAGTCACTTGCCCGGAGGCACTGCCAGTTGGGAGACCCAGAATTTTCCACCTCTCTCCAAGGGGACTGAGGAAACTCCTTGACAGTTGTCATTTCCTTCTGCCTTTTTTTCTCCAGGACCCATCCTCCCAGGACTGAGTCCTTCTTCTCAGTCCAGCTCCTTGTGTGGCTACAGGGAAGGCACTGTGATGGCTCCTTTGTGGTCTTCTCAGAAGGCACTGGATAAATTGCAGGGGCCATGAAGCCTTCCTTCTCTTCTTCCAAGGGCTTATCTCCTTTGCTGCATTGCTGCTGCATTCTTGATGCTCATGGTGGCTCTTCAAGGCTAAGCTTGTGAGGCACACGCACTTTTAAAAATGGAAGTCTTTATTGAGATGATTGTGGATTCATTTGTCATTGTAAGAAAGAACAGAGAGAGAGAGCCTGTGAACCTTTGACCCAGTTTCTTGAATGGTGACATCTTGTAAAACTGCAGCATGACATCATAACCAGGATATTGACATTGATGTCATTCACCAGTCTTGTTCTGATGGCCCTTGTTTTATCTGCATCCATGTTGTGTGTGTCCATGCACATGTGCACATGCACTGTGTTTAGTTAGTTCTATGCAATTAATTTTTTCCTCTGTGTAAGTTTACATATTTGTGAATAGTTCCCACATCATGGGCTCCCTCCTGTGGTCCTATTACGTGGATTTTGAGGATGGACATCTCCTTATCGCTGGGCCCTGTGCTGGAGTTGCCCACCCCAGTCTCTGGATTTTAGCTTTATAGCAGCCTTGGAGTTTGACACAGGCATCCATTATGGAGTTAATTTTCCCTCTATGGATCAGCGGATGACAGGTGCCAGAACTGGCTCATGTAACATCCACAGACCTTTCCTTTTGCCTTAACCATCTCATTATTATTATTATTATTATTATTATTATTATTATTATTAAACAGTAATGCATATTTGTTTTAAAAAGCCAAACAGGACAGAAGGGGATACAATAAAAAGTACAAGACCTCTCTGTTTTTCAAGCCTTCCCAAAGGGAGCACCTGATTTTTGATGTATCGCTCAAGTCATTTTTTGTGTATTTCCAAGACTATGTGTAAATACTCTTAAACACACACACACACACACACACACACACACACACAGATTGACTCACACTAGACACCCTATTAGCAACTCATTTTCATTTAATCATGAATCTTGTGTATGTATGATGACAACAGCTCTGATGGCCATTCCAGAAAAAGAGTTCCAAAACTGCCTTGAAGGGTGGACTAGGCGCTGGCATTGGTGCACAGCTTCCCAAGGGGGGAGGGGATCGTAGTGATACTCAGCAATGAGGTACGTAGCACTTTTTCTAGGATGAATTAGTGAACTTAATTGTCAGACCTCATATGTACCATAAGTTACTTAAGTAGACTCTTATTTATATCCATTTAGGTTGATTTCAGTTTTTGTGCGTGTGTGCTACAGGAGATAAGAATATTTAATGGTAGAATTCCAGGCATAGTGCAGGCATGGAAAAAGCATCTGGGAGGCAGAGGTTCCCAGGTGCTCTTATGAGTGTGCACGACTGTTAGAGGTCAGGTATCCTGGAGGCACAAAACTGGAGCCTCTCTGCCCAGTTGTCACAGGGACATGCGTGTCAGCAAGTTTCCTACCCATGATATTTACAAGTTGGTGACTCATAATGCTGTTCAATATTTATCTTACTTCCTTTGAGCTTTTTACTTTGCTAGCTTCTCCTCCTTCCGTCCTCCCACCCAATGAACAGAACCAAATCTAGGATGCTGTGAGGACCTCTGGATATTAATGAGTTGAAAATGTCATCCCAAACCAGGACTGTTAGAAGTTCGGTTCCTTATTGGCTTTATTTCTAGATAGATGGGACCTGAGAATAACTGCCTAACACTTCTGGTTTGAGATCTTATGATCAGGGACATGATGACAACTTTTCTGTTCTTCCTGGGTTGGTGCAGAGAGAGCCGTGGTTCTGCTTTGGTGGTTGATGGATGTGTGTGAACTTGGCAACAACTTAGGCCTGAAGAGACCAGCTGGGGTCTAGCCTGGTGTGGTGTTTATTTGATTATTTCTGGTGGTGTGGGTTTTGAAAAGGGAAATCAAACACCAACAATTTCAGCCTATTTTGTTGAGTCAAGGCATATTTCACTGGAAGTTTTCCCTGGCACGTGAGTTTCCCATGTGGGGTCCTAGGAATGGTTTGAACTTGGAGTATGGGTTTTAAATGTATTGATTTTCCTGGGTATGTGGCATAGGTGAACATTTGCATTTGGTTACTGCCCTTTGAGGATCCAGCCTTTGAAAGTGCCAGGCATAGTGGACACTATGTCCACTGAGACATAGTGTAAGGGATCATGACGAGCTTTCAGAGTAGCTCATGAAGGACCCCTAGTGACAGCATTGGGAGTTTGCCACCTCCACACTTGGGTCCACTGGCTCCAAGGTCCACCCATCCTGACAAAAGAAAGTCTGCATGTATTTGGCCATCAGGACATCCCAGCAGTGTCACCTCAGTCTTGGGGACAAAGGCCTCACAAGACTCCAATTTCCAACAAGCCTCCCTGCGCCTGCTCACGTTGCCTCCATGTTTCCTCAACTTCCCCACTTTCTAAAACTTCCCTTCCTCACACTTAGCTTTTTCCCCCATAATTTTCTCAGGGGCCCTAACTCTTCCCTCCACACTTCACCTACATCTACATTTCCCCCTGAGGGAAGAAGTTTCTGCAGGCTCTGCCAGCTGCAGGCCACTACCTCCCATCCTCCCTGTGAGGTCTAATTCTTTCCTTCACAGGCCCCTCTTTTCCCCTTAGGAATTGTGGGGCATAAGGTGGGGGTCCCATTGATATTGCACATGGGTGGGTCTCAAACTTGGAACTTTAGCGTTCTCTCTAAAAGAGTTCAAACACCAAGAAAATGAAAAGACAAGCCACAGACTGAGAAAATCTTTGCAAAAGATTTACCTGATAAAGGACTATTGTCTAAAATATACAAAGAACCCTTAAAACTCAACAATAAGAAAACAAGCAACCTAATTAAAAAATGGGCCAAAGACCCGTACAGAAACCTCACCAGTATAGATATGCAGATGGCAAATAAGCCTATGGAAAGATGTTCCACATCATATGTCATCACGGAATTGCAAATTAAAATGAGGTACCATTACATACCTTTTAGAATGACCAAAATCCAGAATGCTGACACCACCAAGTGCTGACAAGAATATGGAACACCGAGAATCTCCTTCACTGATGGTGAGAATGCAAAGTTGTGGGACCACCTGGGAAGACAATTTGGTGGTTTTTATAGAGCTAAACAACTCTTACCATATGATCCACAATCATGCTCCTTGGCATTTACCCAAAGGAGTTAAAAACTTATGTTCACAAAAACCTCACACAGATGTTTATAGCAACTTTATTCATGATGGCCAAAACTTGGAAGCCACCAAGATGCCCTTTGGTAGGTGATGGATGCATAAATGGTGAGACATCCAGCCAATGAAATAGTATTCACAACTAAAAAGCAATCAACTATCAAGCCATGATAAGACATAGAGGAACCTTAAATGCATGTTACTAAGTGACGGAAGCCAAACTAAAAAGGCTCTATACTGTATGATTCTAATCATATGATATCTGGAAAAAGTAAAAGTATGCAGAGAAGAAAAAGATCAGTGGTTGCCAGGGATTCAGGAAAGGGCACAGATCATCTTTAGGGAGATGAAATTATTCTGTATGATACTTATGATGTAGATTCACGTCATTGTACACTAAGTCCTCACTTAATGTCATTGATAGGTTCTACAGTTTTAAGCAAAATGATGTGTATAAAACCAATTTTACCATAGGCTAAATGATATAAACCAGAGTTAAGTTCCTAAGGCATCTTATCATGTTATAATGAAGCGATGTTGAATGAAATGACATTATTTGAGGACCTGCTGTACATTTGTCAAAACGCATAGACTATACTACCCCAAGAGTGAACCCTAATGCAAACTATGGACTTTGGGTGATAATGATGTGTCACTGTAGGTTCACTGATTGTAACAAATGTGCTACTGTGATGGGGTGTTGACACTGGTGGAGGCTGTGCATTGTGGGGGCAGGGAATGTATGGGAATTCTCTGTCCTTTCTATTGCTATGAACCTAAAATAGCTCTAAAAAATAAAGTTTATTTTTAAAAATGTTTGAACATGTAATTGCAGAAGTCCACTGACAGTGTTGAAAGAAGACAGTGTTTTTCATTCAGCTTTAAATTCATGTTCCACTAGTGGGCTCACTCCTTATAACAACTCCAGATTAACGTATTATGCATTTTTATACATTTCCTAATTATTTTATGTAAGCATAATTACATTGTACCATTTTCTTTACTTATAATAGCTTTAATTTGTTAAAAGGAAACACTTAAAATATCCTGTAATATATGTAACCATGTTTTGACATTACTTAATTTTTTGTGTCCTGGGGTCCCCCACAAATGGAAGTAGTCAAGGCCTTCTTGAGTATGGAGGGCCGCATCCTCAGTCCCTTTCACAGGCTGGCAATGGCTTGCTCCTCAGGTCCTCTTTTCCCCTCCTATAGTTTCCTATCCAAGCCTCCCACTCCATGAGCAATACTTAGATGGGCCTCCCTTCCTATCATTCCCCTTTGTGACCTTAAACATAGCATGTCATTCTACCCCAACTCAGCTGGCTCTGTCAGTCTTCAGGCTTCCCTCCCTCAGAGCCCCGGCAGGCTGCAGGGCTTCCTCCTCATGCACACAAGCTGCCACCCTGGCTGGAGCTTCTACAACCCCCCAAGTTCATCATACCATGGGGGAAAATGAGCATATGAGAAGATTTTAATTCTGCCATTTCTGGTGTCACCACAAGCTTGGATTTGTCGCTTGGGAGCAAGGAGATATGCAGGTGAAGTTGAAAGGTAAAGTTAAAAATCCCACGGTATTGAATTTGATGGGAGGTTCGAACTCATGTATTTTATGTTAAAATGTTGAATGTACTTTATTCAATGAAAGATCCCAAAACAAGGCCAGACAATAGCAGTGAGCACTCTTACACTTAAATTGTGGTCTATAAACACTCTTATTCACTGAATGAAATCCGAGCTCCATGGAGAAATGGTTAATTAATTCCAGGTCTGGGGCAGGAGAGGTACAAGATGACTTTGGAACATCTTGTCACTTCAGATGGCTACGACTACCAGGGTCATTGTCTGCAAGACCCAGGAAACAACCTAAATGATCCTACTGGCCAAAAGTCAGATAACCACCTGAATATTAATAAGAATAAGAACTGTAATGGATTGTAGAGACATAAAGCCTGCTTAAATCCATTAGTTCATATGGTGCTAAAAACACAAAACCAACTCACTGTCACCATTGGGAACACTCATTTTTTTGAAAAGTGGTATATAAGAGGGAAAAAACTGAGCATTTTCCCCTCTTTTCCTGTATAAACTGTACCAGGTAATCAAATAGTAGATAAGAGGAACATTTTCTTTACAGATGTAGTCCTATTACTGAATGAAGAGGAATAATAAAAATAGAATATCACCCATTTTGCAACCCTAATAAATGCAGACATTGATAATCAACTTTTGCTAGTATTATAACAGTGAGACAACCAGGCATGCCATGCCTCCTGGAGAAAGATCAATCATCATGTATGACATAGTCTTGCCAAAAACAAACACACGAAAACAGACAGACAGACAAAAAACCAAACCTGAATCAGATCTAACTTTTAGCTCCAATGATCAGTTTTAGAAAAGTCAGAGAAGGAAACGTGAGTCCTGTGTTTCACAAGCTTCAACACGTGCACGAATCACCAGGGAGCTTGTGAAAATGAAGTTCTGATGCAGCAAGTCTGGGGTGAGCCTGAGACACTTTGCATGAAGTTCTGGGTGCTGCTGCTGCTGCCCTCAGAGCACCCCCACTCTGACCAGTGAGGGTTAGATGACCCCGTGGAGATGCAAACAGCAAAACCCCTACCAAGGACAAGTAACACGTTTTTTTCCCTTTGTGTGTGTGTTTTTAAAAAATAAATTGTAAGAAAAAAAAGGAGATTAAAAGAGTCTTATTAACTGGTCACAATGGGTGATCTTTGGATCTTGATTTCAACAAACTGTAAAAAAAGTGACATTTGTGAGGTAACTGGGAATTTGAACATGGACAAGATTAGTTTCCTATGGCTTCCTTAACAAAGTACTGCAAACTGGCTGGATTAGCATAACAGAAATTCAATGTCTGCTAGTCTGGGGGCTAGAAGTCCAAAATCACAGAGTACTTGCAGGGCTATGTACTTGCAAGGCGCCAGGGCGGATGCTTACTTGCCTCTTCCCGTTTCTGGTAGCCTCAGATGTTCCTTGCCTCGTCACAGCATAACTCCAGTGTTCACGTGGTATTATCCACGTATCTCTTCCCATATTATTTCCTCTGTGCAAGTCCGCCTTGATGTCCAAATTTCCTTCTTCTTACAAGGACACCAGTCAGATCAGATTACAGCCCACCCTAATGACCTCATTTTAGCTTGATCACCTCTATAAAGACCCCATTGCCAAATAAACTCACATTCTGAGGTACTGGTGGTTAGAATTTCAACACATTTTGGGGGAGAGGGGATACAGTTCAACCCAGAATATTAGATATTTGATAATATTAAGGAAATAATGTTAATTTTTAAAGAAGTGTTACAATGATGCTATGGTTATGTTTAAAAAGTTTCTTTTTCCTTCAGAGAAACATACTAAATATTTACAAATGTATATGATTTGCTACACACTATGGGAGTAATTATGGGGTAAATCTAAGGCAGCAATAGATGACATTACATTGGCCCTGAGTTCATTGTTGAGCCTGGACGATGAGCATACAAAGGGCCATTATAGTACTCTGTTTGTTCTTATAAAAGTTTGAAGTTTTTTTATAATAAAGATACAACAAGAAATATGAACAACAAACAACAAAAGTGAAACACTTTCTGCATAGCTGACTCGGCCCCATCCTTATACCCAAATAAGGCACCCGCCCACCCCACCTTCTCCTGATATAGGATTCTCCTCCTCTAGTCAGTTTGGCTGGGGCTTCCCTCATGAGTTCCCCAGGAACCTGTGGGGCCCACACATCCTGTTGGGCTGCACACAGCCCCTCCCCCCGCCCCGCCTCGACCAAACTTCCTTCACTCCCCCACCATGTGGTGCCCTCTCCTCAGCCAGCTTTGTCTGCACAGGAAAATGCTTGCAGTCTTTGCCCTCCTGGGGGCAGCCACTGCTCAAGGAAGAGATGCCCCAGCCCCAGTGCAGTGACAGGCTGGGAGCTTGGGGGAGCAGAGAAGGGAGGTGTGTTGTCCTGGGCTCCATCTTCTGTACCCAAAAGCAAGTCACATGGTCTTTGAAGGGACAGTGACTTCCCACCGCCCCCTGCCCCCAAAGAATTCAGTATGGCTCTGCATATGGCCATTTCTTTCCCGGCTTGTGGAGTGGCTCTGGGCCAGGCCTCAGCGGGAGGGCATTAAGGTCCAGTGGTCCCCTGACAGGGACACTCTGTTCATCAGGGAGAAGAAACCTACAAGCAGAGAGTGTGCCTCAAGAACCCTTGTGATCTCTGTCCCAGGGCCCCTCCCTTCAAGAGAGAGAGAGCCTTATAGAATATTAAACAACGAAGATAAGACAGAATAGCATTGTGAGGAGTGATGGGATCTTATAGTTGTGTCGATCACATAATTTAACACCTTTAAGAAAGAATTTTTGAAAAAAAAATAAATTAGAATGAATCAGAATAATAATATTTGAAATCAACTAAAATAAAATTATAGACTATAAATATCACTGGGTTACCATTTCAGAAACATCTGATGAATAAAATTAATATTTCTCTTTAAAAAGAAAAAGAAAATTTTTGTAGGGATACCCTCATTTGAAGCTAATAAAAAGAAGTCTGAACTCAAGGTCTTTTGTGACAGTAAGATTTAGGTAAAATGACGCCTGATCCCCTCTGAGTCACCCTGTAGACCCTGTCCTGCTGGTTTCCCACAGGAGCGCTCCTCAGAGGCTCACCCCTGGGACTTTGCTGCAGGCAGGCCTCTCTCCCAGGGCCCCTCTGCCATACCTGTAGGTCAGCTGCAGATGTTCTCCTGCTTGTCCTGCATGGTAAATTCTTTCCACACCTGTTTATTGTCATCTACCAGCTCCTAGGGACACTTCTAAGTCCCCAGGAAACAACAGTGAACACAAGAGACAAAAATCCCTTCGTTCTAGACGGGGGGTTCGACAAGAAACAATACATTCAGCGAAGAAGTAAATGGCAGTTAGTGTTAGGGATGTGTGCCATGAAAACATGGAGGAGGGGAACAAAAGTGGGTAGCTGTGGCCAACATGCACATGTCATCAAAAGAAAACCCCAAGTTCAGGATTCTCTGGAAGACTAGGACTCTCTGGCAGCCCTTGAGCTTGGATCCTGACTGGTAAGTACAGGTGGGCGCCACAGCTGTGCCCTTCCTTAGCCACGGTCCCCAGCACCCCTCCACGCGTCCTGCCGGCCACCTTACTCATTATGCTTTCTGCCTCTTCATGGGGACATCGGCCTGGGATAAGAGTATGTATGTACATACTCTCCCTCCAGCATTTTCAAGTTTGGGGCCGGGGTACTCAAACTTGAATGTGTTTCAACCACCGGGGGAATCTTGTGAAAAGGCAGGTTCTGATCCAGTAGGTCTGGGGCGGTCCCTGAGGCCTTCCAGTTCTGATGAGCACTTATGCGGCCTTGCTGTTGCTTGTCCATGGGCCACATCTAAGTAGCAAGTGTTTCATTGACCCAATCTATTCACTAGACTATGCCCACAGACATCTACTTAGTCCAGGCTGGTCTTCGTTTTGTGACCCTTGCTGTCTGCTGCATCCTGCGGCCAGAGGATTCCATCGGTCAGTGATGCTGTGAACTCACCTCAAGTACGTCGGCCCTGTCTGCACATTAGCATCACTTTGGAAAGTTTCTACAAATACCCGTCCCCAGGCAAATCCAGTGACTTCACCGGAATGACTCTAAATGCTTCATGGGCGATTGCAGTGTGTGCTCAGGGTCAGAAGCCAGAAAGGTGTCTGTAGCACATGCGATGAGACATGAGGAAGCATCATGGACCGAGTTACATGTTGGGTTTCCTGTGGATTGTGTTGAATGAGAAGATGAGAGGGCTGGAGTTGGACAAGAGGGCCCGAGATCAGGGGAGGCTGAAACAAGGATTGAGAATTTGAATGAAGTGATTCAAAAAAGACATCACAGGAGCTTCTTGAAATATGCTTTACTTTTGCAGTGACTTTGCCACCAGAAGGACTTGAGCAGGTGACAGGAACTGCAGGGATACAGAGGCCATTGCAACCTGCAAGGGGGGCGTTTTGAGAGAGAAAGGACTGGAAGTGTTGGTAGGCGTGGGTCAAGAAGGACTCGAGCCCTGAGACTTTGCCTCATTTGTGAATTCTAAGTAGGCTCAGATTTGTGCTTTAGAGAAACTGTGCTATGTGGAGAGGGATGGGAGAGTCAGGGGCTGAAGTCAGGAAAAACCAAGTTAGGAAGCTCCTGGCTAGTTGGGAAATGGCAAGAGCATTCCTGGATCAGGTTCTGGAGGGAATGCTGTGGGTAGTGTCAGTGGGAATGGAGGGTAGGGAGACTCTAGGGAAGGCCCCCCAAAGCTTTCCTGACAATTTTTCCAGCCTAGGACCTGCTGATTGCATCAGAACACAATTTTGTCCCAGGCCAATCAGGGAGGGAGATGGCAAGGAAGGTCAGCAACCTGCCACTAGGATGATTCTTGGTCTCAACCTTATTTCTTCAAGGCTCAGAGCCTAAACTCTCACTGCCACCATTCATAACATTGTCAGTGGAGAAAGGATATTTGTAAGGTGTCCTGAATGTCTCAATGCTCACTAAGAACAAAGTGAGAAGATCATGACACTTTTGTGTCACCTGTTGATGTGGGAGAACGCCAAAGAGAATTAAATCCATGACACTTTGCCCAGAGATCTTCTTTGGTGTGTGAATATATCTATTCTTTCAAATTAGACATCTATGGGCTTTTATTTCTTCTGCATAATCAAGTAGGTTTGATTTCCTATTTCAAGAACCATGTTTTTTTCACTCTATCCCTAAACATGTAATACTCTCTGGTGCTTTAAGAGAAAAACAAGAGAAAGAAGGCAGATAGTAACTATAGATAGCCAGCACCAGAGTTCTTCTTAGGAAGGGACCCTCTTTATAATACTTTAAATAAAACTTAAAATCAATTTCTAGCAGAAAAGTAAGTTTAAACTTGGTGTGCCATGCACTGTGCCACTCAACAAGACTCCACCACACATCAACACAAACACAGCTGTGAGACACAGATATACCAAAGTTTTGAAACCTTACCAAATTGTTTGTACAGTGCTGCCAATGTTGTGCATGGTGGCAAGTTCTCAAACTTAATTGTCAGACCTCACAGATACAAAACTATCCACATCCACTCCTCCTGATCCTGTCCTAGCTACGTCATTGGATCCTGATGATACTGACGTGATGTCTACCAGTAAACTCTCTACCCCGACTGTGATAGTTTTAAATGTGTACGTGTGTTTTTTTCTAAGTCACTTGAAATTTAAAAAATTATGTTAGTGAAGTTTATTAAATTGAAAAGTTTATTGACTGCCATTTAAAATTGCACACTTCATTCAAAAGCTGTTTTTTATAATAAAACTTTGTCACATTAAGTTCGTCTTTGTCTTAATTTGCTTTTAATTACTATGTTTCAATATAAATATCAGGGCATCAAGTTGACAATGCACTGTAGTATTGTATGCCTGAAACCTATGTAATCCTTACTAACAGATGTCACCCCAATAAAAAAAAAATATCAGGGCAATACAGAGTTTATAGTATGGTATGGTATAATATGGGGGGTAGTATTAGTTAGGCCTATTTTCAATAGTAACTTTCAAGCAACTAGAAACTACATTTATCTGGCATCTACCAATCCCCATGGGTGCCAGTTAACTGAGAGTTAATTGGATAGTAACTATTACTATCGTTACTTTCAATTAAGTATTCCTATCCAATTGAGGTTTACATTGCTGCCATTTAAGCTTCAGGAAAATCCATATTTTCCGTGTCTCATGCGAGTAGTCTTGGGCATCCAGGGGATCGGATTAAGGAAAAAGACAAAGTCCAGCACCAGGTCAGTGCAAAGACAAGGGAAGACACAGGACACGGAGGGATGAATGACAACAGAGTCAACTTGGAGTCCCAAATCCTCCAACTAGGAACCCTGGGGCACTTTGGGGACAGCACTGGACAGGCCACAGGATGACGGACTGGTGTTATGACCCAATCCTACTGAGTTCCTGAGGCCAGGGGCAACACAAAAATATGCAGGACACACCAATGCACATGCCCATCAGGATAAGGTAGCTACATTGTCGGGCACACGACTAAACTTGGCTCTCAGATCATTTCTTCAGTAGTTAGGGTTTTTTGTTTGTTTGTTTTATGAGACAGAAACTCAACCCAACTTAATGTAAGGAGGGAGAAAAGTAACTTATTGGTTCATTCGTTTAAAAAGCCAGTAGTTTCAGGTATGGTTAACTCAGGGGTC
Source organism: Lyroderma lyra (assembly GCA_004026885.1). NCBI lineage: Eukaryota > Metazoa > Chordata > Mammalia > Chiroptera > Megadermatidae > Lyroderma > Lyroderma lyra. The sequence goes on from PVJL010005356.1 coordinate 82,213, forward strand.
CACAGAACAACAGTGAACCGACAGTTAACAGGATGTTTCGGGATTAGCTCATAGAATCTAGAGATATTGGTTATAGACTTTAAATGTTTCAGTTGCTTTGGTTGTCACATTGGTTATAGTAAAAGATTGAGATAGTATGTTAGTCATGTTCTGAAGCAAGTCCCAGAAGAAATATTTAAAAGTATACTTTGCTTGAGATAATAGAAAAATATAGCTAGTTAAGCACAAAACAACAATAGCTTAAACAACACCGCTACTCACAAGATGTCTAGTTTCTGTTTTCTGCTTTAATGATAATATCACTGACACACAATTTTGAGATATTTTGCAGAATCTTGGTTCCTCAACCCAGCACCCCTTGCTCTCACAATATAATTTTGTGTTGCTGATGTACTGTTTCTTTGTCAAGCAGGAGGAGATAACTCCAGGACCACAAGGAGAATTTATAAGTTTGTTTTGCAAAGGAATAAATGGCTTTAAGAAAGTTGCAACTAGCTGCTGCTGTCCAGAAGTCTGGTTGCACAAAATGTTATCTGTGACTGAAGAAACACAGATTTTCTCCTTGATTCCCTGACTCAAGGGACTCCCTACATCCTAGCTACATTAGAATTCCTTATTTTTGCTTTTTGGAAAGACAGATTTGAGAGATCTTGCTCTCCTGTCCTCTCGCTTTGGGCAAATAGAGTAAATCTCTCTCTGTCTCCAAGCATCAGTGTCTCACTTGTGCAATAGCATATGGACCTGAATTTTGGGAGATGTGTCAGTAATAACAACAGGACTCCAGGGTTCCTCAGCTCTTCTTGGCTTTTGGTCTCTTTGCTATTGGCTGCATTCGCAGGTAGGTGCCCTGCTGGTTGCAGCAAGATTAAAAAGCAGAATTTTGAAATGTTTGTGAGAAATTAAAAAATAAAAATGCTGAATAATGCCAACAGAAACCTATTGGCAGGGTGTAGCTGGAGGGAGTTTCTGTAAGTGGGGACAGGGGTACTGTGAGGCTTTGCCTTTAGAAATAGACCCCTTGTTCCAAGTGAAGAGGGAAAGTTGCAGTAGAGTTGAGGCAAGCAGAAAAGTAAGTGGGCAGAGGCCTTCTGGGCGAGAGAAAGGCTTCCTTGAGATGAAATGAGTTCTTGGTCTAAGCCTTGTATGGGTCTTGCCTTCATCAACCCAGCTATATGCTTGGAAGAATTTTTTGTCTCTTTTTACTGCCCTTGGAAAGGGCAATGATGACCAAAGCCAGTGCTGGCTCTTTCCCTGCCCTGGAGCTCCAGGAGCCATCTTCTGAGCCTTGAGCAAAGACATGCTTTGGAGCCCTACCTTGGGAAAGGCGTTAGCTGTCCCTAAGCTATGTGGATTAAGAATATATTCTTTAATGATAAAAGTAATACATACTCAAGGTAAAAATTAAAACAATACCCAGGTATATATAATAAAAAGTGGAAGTCCCTCAGCCGTCTTTCTTCCTCCCACCCGACTCTGCAGAGGTAGCCCCAGCTAACAGTTTGGGGAGAAGTGCCCCCACCCCTTCCTGAGCACTACATGCCATGCTGCAGTTTTCCTGCTGATTCCATGACCTTCATCCACATGAACATACATAGGTTAGCCTCATTCTTTGCAGTGGCTCCAAAGTGGTCTCATATGGACTTCGTCATAATTTATTTAGCTATTTTTCCATGAGTGGACATTGAAGAGGTCACCTAATGTTGTTTTTAGCCTCATCACCTTGTTTTCCTAAGGAAAAGCAGCCGTTGTCATTATCCTCATCAATTGACATTTAGTGGACACTGTATATAGGACACTGTGTTCTGTTGTGGGGCATGAAATAGAACCAGACAGGATCCTTGTTCTGAGGGCTTGGCTGGTTCAATGTGTCAAATATAAGGTCCCACCTAAGTGCCAAGTGAAGACGTTTGGGAGACAGGAGAGAGAGCAGGGTGTGGTTGGTCGGGGTGGTCCTCACAAGGAGAAGTCATGGGAGCTGATTCTGAAAGGTTAGGTAGGTGGCAGGGAAGGTGCCTCACTGGGCGGCAGGTGGCCACATACACAGAGGCAGGGAGACTGAGCAGATCTGGTTCTCCAGGCACTCCCAAGGGTCTCCAGGAAGCATCAGGCTTCCCCAAAAGGTAAAATTAAGGTGCCAGAAGTCATTATCTGATCCCCCTCAGGGCTCACAGACTCATACCTACCTGCTCCTGTGGTGATATATTTTTTCTTCCTCTTCCAACTTTTTTTGTTTTTAATAAAAATAACTGTGAAGGGTTCAAGATGCCTTTCTTTAATGACATCTCAGCACTTAGGTCCCAGCAGCACATTGGTGGCAAAGAATGTCCCCTGTCACTGTGGCTGCTTGCCTTTATTTGAAGTGTCTGGCTGAGCTATCTCCCTGTGACATGCTTCTTTCAGAGCAAATTATTCATGCCCCCATGGCCCCCACTGCTCCCTCAGCCCTTGCTCATTCATCCTGCAGGTGTGAAGACAGGCCCAGCCTTTGTGTGTGCAGAACGTGCCCCCTCCCTCTGCTCCCTCTTGGATTCCCTCCAGGCCTGTCAAGGTTTTCCTCGGTTTGGGCTGTGCTGTGTGCGGGCTGATGTCTCCTGTCATCTGGGGGAGGGCCGCACAGCCCCCAGCCTGCCTCTAATCTCCCCCTCCACAAAGGGCAGCCCTGTCACTCAGGGGATGGCCCATCCACCCCACTTTGGATAGGAGGAAATAGGGCTAGCAGAGTGGCCACAGCTCTCTAAATGACAGGCTGCCGGGGTATGGGGAAGGTGGGCAGGGGGTCTGGGCAGAGAAAGGGAATGTGGAGCCATTTTGGGCTATCAGAGTCATGGAACCAAGCTTATGTTGGGGAAATGTGGTGGCAGCATGCACCAAGTGGAACCCTGGCCCTGACTGCTAGTGGGTAGTATGTGTGTGAGGTCTGGGTGATAGCCTCAGGGCCATCATAGGAAAAAAATGACCTACAGAGATAAGGCAGTGGCTCCATCCACTACCAGACGCCCTGACTCTCCCCCTGCCTTCTGGATGGATGGCGATGGAAAGGTGACAGAGGGGGGCAGGGATGTAGTGAGACGGCTGAGTGCTGGATCAGCCAGTGTGCCTTTCCTCCTCAGTCTCGTTGTCTGCCCAAAGGGGGGCACAGTGCAGCAGTGCCCGGGCATTGGACAGTGGCACAGAGCGGGACTGGGAAGCAGGGCCCGTAGACAGGCTGTGTCTGGCCTATCCAGTGTCCAGGAATTTATTGTACAAGTTACTAACATGGAAAAATGTCGAGATTTCAGCTGGAAATCTGGCCACACGGAGCCCACCTTGCTTCAAGGTAACACTAGGCCGGAGTGAGTGGTGCCTGTCCCACTGAGGTACGACAGGTGCCCGCAGCGGCCTCAGCCTGCACCGCTTCCTGTCCCTGCAGGGAGCTCTAGAACAGAAGCACCACTGCTAGCTACAAGCTACGTAGGCCCTCTGAGCTTCCGTTTCTTTGTCTGTGAGATGGGACTCCCACCCTCATCCAATAGAAACAAAAGGAACGTGTATACATCACCCAACTCTGCACGGGGCACAGAGAGTGGATCTTCAATAAAAAGGAAGATTCTATTACTGAGGTTTGGTTGTCATTGTTCGTTATGGGACTAGCGTGGCGTGCACCCTGTGCGGCTAGGCGCCCTCCACCCCTGTGGGTGGCTCAGAGGGTGGGACGGCACTGAGTCGGGCAGGCCCTTGGAATCCCAGAGCCCTCGCTGAGGTCCACAGGGTAACATGGCAGAGGGGCAGCCAGAGGGCCTCCGTACGAGGTACCTTCTGAAAAGCCCCTGTGCCCAGAATCTGGCCTCTGGGAGGGGAAAACAGGTGCTGGGCATCAACTCTGAGCTCTGCACCGTAAATTAATCCACCCGAGCAATTGGGAACAGAAAGTGCTTCCTGTCCCTGCTCAGGACAATGAACAATAAATGCAGCCAGCTCTCTGGGCCCTGGCCCCTGACCTCAGAGGCTTCAGGAAGAATTTTCTAGCACACACACACCTGCAGTGTGTTGAGCGCTTTGCATTGTTCTGAGCTTGGAGCTGAGCTGCACCCTTTTTTCTCAGGAGCCTCCAACTTGTTCTGAAATTGAGCCCAAGGAGTCTTTACTCCTCTCCTGAGACACAGTTCCTGGGGAAGCAGACCCCTACATGACACGTATTAAATAAGCTTCCTTCAGTTCAGTTTTGTATGATGCGCATTCATAAAACACCTACTATGTACAGGGCCTGTACACTTCTCAGCCCATCATCAAAAGGGTTTTCCTAAAAGCTATTGTTTAGCAATGAGCAGAGCACTGCGTGTGCACGCTGTGAGGCAGGCACCCAAGAGATATGCACACAGACAGGCTCCTATGTTCTTACTGGGGGAAGCTTAAACATGGGTACTGTCTGTTATCACTAGCAAGTAAGGACAATTAACAAAGTCATTAGTTACAATCATTTCTGACTCCAAAGATACCCATTACGTGAGCAAGACTGGTTTGAATTGTTTTCCTGGGCCAATGCAAGCTCCTGTGGTGGCTGGCTCCTTGAGTGAACTAAAAGGCTGTGAGAGTCGCACAGGCTCGAGGGACATGAGGCTCCTTTTAAATCTCGAGGCTGATAACTGGGGCTACGTGGTTTGACTGCACCAGACAAATAGTTTTGGGAATGTGGGCATGAGTGCATGCACTGACCACAGAGTTAGTAGCTGTTCTGCCTTGCCTGGGGTGTGTTCATATTTTGTCTTTGGAAGAATAACGTACTAGTGTATTCTCAGAGGAGGGGAAAGGAGAGGGTGCGTGTTCAGCCAGAGGGAATCTGGGGGCCCATTCTGAAAGGCTTTGGGCAGGAATCAGGCCTGAGAAACTCTCTGTATGTGTGATAGTCCAATTTTTCCTGTAGAAAATCTGAGCTGCTGAAGAGGCCAAGGGACCTGCCTGGAGCCCCAGGACAAAAATGGGTGAGCTGCCTCCTTGTCCTGGGTCGACCATGCACCTGTCCAGCTCCTGGATGAGCGGGTACTCTGAGACAAATAGCTCCTGAAGATTCTCCTTCAAAAAGAGCCTTTACTTGTGGAAACCAGGATTGCCCTTGGAGCATGGCTCATAGAGGTACTGAGACTGGGTGGGAGCAGATGAAGCTGTGGGTTCTGTTTCTTTCTTCTGGTGGTATCTCCACAGCTGGGCTTCTCTTACTCTTGGACCTCTGGCGAGGTCCCAGTTGAAGGGCCAGTCCTTCCTGTCCCTTCCCTTTGGCCATTAATGAACCACTCTCTCTCTCTTATTTTCCTTTTCAAAGATTGGACTGTTGGAATCAAAGAGGCCCTCCGGTGACTCAGGCGTTTCCCATTGCCCTATTCCAGCATCCTCTACTCTTAGCACTGAGAGTTTTTCACGTCCTATTTGGAACTGATAGGAAACCCTTTCATTGTTTCGCTACATGGATATTAGCACTGATGAAGGAAGCATTCCATCAGATAATTGGCTTCTGCAGCTAGCTGGCTTCCAACATGAGTGAGCCCAGAGTCAGTGTGTCCCCACCCCCAGACTTACAGCCCCTGCGGCACCCCCAGACAGGATGGATAGAGGTTCTGGGCAGCCAGAGGTTCTTCCCTCTGAGAGATCCAGAGGTCCAGACTGAGTCTGCCCCAGTTCCTGCTGCCCCACCTGAGGACACTTGCTCACCTCTCCCTTTAAGCACCAGGTGCTGCCGGGGCTCCTGGAAGCCCTAGGGTTCTGGAGATATTCCTGGAGACTCTGAGCAGTTTCCTTTTGATCAATTTTCCATGCCCCTTCTTGTGTAAGACTATTTGAACAAAGCATTTGCTGCAAAAAGGTTGTGGGAAGAACCATTGCTTGACCACAGCTTTCTAAGGTATATATTTTATTTTGCAATGAGGTATTTGTGGATGGTTTGACTGAAGCCCGACTCCCCCAATGGATGGTCAGTTTATGAGGATGAGGGCTGTGTCTATCATGTTCACTGCAGTGTCTGTGCCCCTAGTCAAGAGCTTAACCTAGTAGGTGCTCAATAAAAACATCCTGAATGAATGAATGATTGTCATCTTCCTCCCCTCTCAGGCTCAGAGTGGGTAAGTGGTTTTCTGAAAACACACAGCAGGATTTGAACCCCAGGCGAGCAGTGTTTCTCTTCCTGGGAGAGGCTGCAGTTCTGGGGATAGGGATGGGAATGGTCTGGGGAAAGAAAACAGGGGTTCCCCACAGTACCATTCTGATTTCTCATAAGAAGGGATTTCCCTTTGATAACTTCTGTCCCATTTTTTCAGAGCTAAAATGACAAGCCATGTCCACATCCCTGGCTAAATGTGCTTCCATCCAGGAAACATGTGCATTTGGACAGAGCCATCCGCTCAGGAACTGCTCCAGAGGAAAGGCCACACTGCCCGGCCGGTCTCAGCTCCACCTCTCTGCTAGTGCCAAGGAGGCCAGTCTCCCCTGGCTCTTGAATCCTAGCCACAGCTACATTTTGAACATCTAGTATGTTCCAGGCCCCATGCGAGGTACCTGATGGACATTATGGCCCATCTTTAAAATAAGTCCTACATATAACATAAGCATTTCTGTGCCTCTCTGCTTAAAGTCACACAGACCCAGTGGTTGCAAATCTGGGCCCTTGCAGGCCTCTGAGTCACTTGGCTTTGATACCTTAGTGAGCTGGGGCATTCAGAAGGGCTTGGGAAGCTTGTGGGGAAAGCACAGATCCCAGGGCTTCCCCTTGGTGATTCGGACTGAGCACGCATCGGGCAGGGACCAGAAATCTTCATTCTGACAGCTTTCCAGGTGTTGCCATGCACAGGCATGTTTGTAAATTACTGATAGATGATTTATTGGCTCATTGGCTCACCTGGCTTAGACATGGAGATAATGATGCTGGTGGGAGAGCAACCCATTCTCTAGTCCCAGAAATCCCACCCAGAAGGATGGGTCCTAGGGCCCTGACTGCCTTACCGTGATGTAAACCAAGAAATCTTATGTGTGCTCATCTTTTAATGGAAAAAAATCTCACCCATTTCCAGTGTTGACTTTACCTTAATTTTATTTAATTATTTTAACATGGTGACATACACACAATATGGAATTTACTACCCTGACGATTTTTAGGTGTCCAGTTCAGTGGCATTAAATGCTTTCATATTGTTGTGTAATCATCACTACCATCTATCTCCAGAACTTTTTCATCTTGCAAAACTGAAACTCCATCTCCATTAAACACTAAGTCTCTATCTTCCCTCCCCCAAAACCCTGGAAATCACCATTTTATTCTCTTGTCTGTATGAATTTGACTATTCTAGGAACCTCATGTAAGTGAAATCATACAGTGTTTGTCCTCTTGTAACTGGCTTATTTCACTTAGCATAGTGTCTGCAAGATTCATCCATGTTGTCACATGGGTGAGAATTTCCTTTTAAAGGCTGTATAATATTCCACTCTGTATATAGACCACTTTTTGTTTATCATTCATCCTATGATGGGCACTCGTGTTGCTTCAGCTTTTTGCTATTTTGTTACTTTAGCTTTATCTCAACATAATATAAATTTATATACACCAAAACTAAACATCTGCATTATCTACTGCTACAACAATAAAACCAAAACAAATGTATCAATTAAAGTGCTTGCTTAAGCAGCAAATACACTAAAATTGGAATAATCCAGAGAAGATTAACATGGCTCCTGTGCATGACAAACAAATTTGTGAAGTGTTCCATATTTTTTGTTTCTAATATTATTCTAATCTCACTAAATTATCATGTCTTCATGTACTCTCTTCTGAGGCATAATCCTCCTACCATTGCCACAAGTAATTCCTAATCCTTCAGGGCCAGTTTTCATCAATGGCTGTGGGACATCACTCTGTCTTGATCTCAGATTTGTACGAAGCAACACATTTGAATCACAATTCCCTTCTTCATTAACTAGAAAATTAGCTCCTGAAGAATTTAAAGCCAGCATTAATAGAGTTAACAGTTATCTTAAGAAGAACCTTCCTCATAACGTGTGTTGGTTACTTTGTGGCCGGCCTCATCAGTGCTGCGCCCGAGGCTGCAGTACGTGGCCCGTTTCGGGCCTCAGTAACAAAACACGAAGAGAGACTGAGAAGTTACCAGAATGGGAAAACAATGGGTTATACCACAGCTAAGCTTGTACTGGGGACAGAACGAAAAGGACTATGAAACAAATAACAGGATGGAACGTGTCATCCTCATAGCATTTTTCACCAAAGACACTGACTTTCGACCGGATTCGCATTTACTTTATTTCTAGAGCCTTTCCAAGTGTGCTGCCTTCCCAGCGGTGCCTGGCTTGGTGCTTCCTGGGGTGACGTAACATTGGCTCTATAGAATTGTATGGTGTTTCTTTCTGTTCTTTGTTTGTTCTGGATGTGCATTTTTGTCAAACTTTGCAGCAGTTATTTCATACAGATGTTTAATACTGTTCTTGTGCTCTTTTCTATTTTTCAAGGATTACCTTTCTGTATTATAAAAAATACATTGCAACTTAGCAAACAATGTATACATTAACTACAGTAAAAATAGTAAGACGAATGAAATTCAAATGAACAACATTAACTTACAGTGGTGGATGATGGCTTACTGAAACCTGTCTTACTGAAGAGGATGCTGGCAGTCTTGGTGCAGGATCTGTGCAAACTGGCACACTCTTTTACCACTGTGATCGAATAATTTTCCTACATTATCCTCTATTTGAACTATTAGTTTTTATATCACACACAAATGCGGTTTGCCCTCCTCTTGCTACAACTGCATCCTATACATCTTATGCCTACCTTTGTTCTTTCCTTAATGTCCTATGACCATTAAAGTTATACCTGATGGCTGTCAGGTGCTGATAGACCCGAATGCTGGTGCTGGACTTTTGTGACTGCCTTTGGTAAAAAGGTAGCCGTACAAACGCTTGTGGAAGATGACTTCCCAAAGTGAGACGCTCTCGGTGAACTAGCAAAGTCTGGAGATTATACCCATGGGTTCCAGTTTGAGAAACAATGGTCCGGCCTCTTGTTCAAGATGCTTCTACCTGCCTGTGATATTAGGTGTTGCCTGAATTTATTGTTCAGTCTCCCAGGTTAGCAGCAGGCTTCCAGGCTGTCCTGGCTGACTGAAAGCAGCCTCCTATCCTATTTCAAAATCCTGAGACTCTCCGAGACTTCTGTTCAGTTCTTGATTCTCAACTTTTAGTTGTCAGTTCATTGTTAAGCACAGATGCTGGGCAAGACCTGAGATCAGAGAAAACCACTTCATAGGCTTTGTCCAATGCCCTGGGCACTTGGACTTCTCCTTTCTCTATTTCTTTCCCCTAGGCGTGGACCGTGTAGGACTTTGATTATTTTTAATGATACAAGTCACCACTTGTTGAGCACCTACTATGTGCCACAGGCTTTGCTAAGTTCTAGACAGACTTTCTCTTCAAATAATCACTGCACCCCAAGGAAGGACCGTGGTGGCATTCCCATTGTTCACATGGGACTCTAATAGACATCAGGTAGTGCACCCACGGCCACCTGTGCAGAAAGTGGCAAAGCCAGGCCTGATGGACTCCTCTGGGACTCCACATTATTCCCACCACTGGGGAATTTTACCAAAGAATTGGGTAAAATGCTTATGCCATCGCTGTCTGGCTCTGTCAGTTCCCAGGTGTGCCTGCCTCAGGAAGGAAAGTTAGATGTAGTCTTCCAGCTTGGCACTTTCTCAGGCAGCTGGCATTGAAGATGAACAAACATCTTTTTCCCAACACCAGGTTTTCCCTGAGTGTTTAATATCTGTGGCTATGGCAAAACCCAACTAAGTCTCTTCTTTTGCACTGTAAATGCCTGGCAGTCCATGGGATGTGATGAGTAAACCAAGCTTTGGGGGCTCCTTGGGGCACCCACAGCCATTTATAACATTGTTTATGTGGTAGGAAAGCAGTTTCAACATCCAAACAACAGCTTTACAAAAGAATTTTAGAAACACAATTAGTTCATAAATTGGGAACTTCCTGTCTTTGCTAGGGTGGTGGGATGGGCACAATAGCCAGTTTCAAACCCTAAATGAAATAATACATACAAAAGCCTATAGCACAGTGATTAATGTATTGTACCCACTCGAAAAATAGTTACTGTTATATTGTTACTGTTATTTTTACCATTATTTCGTGTGAAGGCAACATCTGTGTGACTCAGGATGGCAGGGACTGGGACCAGTGAGTTGTAGGTGGCACATGTCTCCTGAGATAAAGACTTCCTGATCTATCAAGGCTGTCCAAAAATGCAACCGACTGGTAGTGAGCTCCGTAGCACTGACAGTGTTGAAGCTATTAAAGAAGCCAACCTACAGAATGGAGGGAGGCTTGGGTTGCAGAACCTTTTGAGGTTCCACCCAAATGGTCAGGTTTTAGCTTCTCTCACTCCCTTGGCAAACCCTGGGTTGAGTTATACCGACTGTCCAGCACAGCTAGCTCACACTTATGCTTGGTTCTACAAAATGCTTCAATGGAATCTTCAGTGGATTTGCCCCAGTCAGCAGAGCAGAGACTTTGGAGCCAGCAAGTTCTGAGTTTGAGTCCTGGCTTTGCCATTGGCTAGGAGTTTAACCCTAGGCAAGGTACTTACATTTTCTGTGCTTGTCAAATGGAACTAATAGTACTGATCATCTGGGGTCACTGAGAAGATGAAATGGGATAAAATATGGGAAGTGCCTAGTTTGCAACAAGACTCCAGTGGCATCACTTGCTGCCTGGGGAGGTCACAATCTCTCTGCATGTCAGTATCTGATCTCTGAATGTCAGTATCTTCAGCTCTGAAATGGTGGGGGATGATACACAGCAAAAGGTCGTGGACATCATGACATTGACAGCCACTGTGAGATCTATCTGGCCCAGGCTTAGCCAAATCTTTCCCATGTGCCATTAGACCTTCGTCAATTTTCCTTTTCTGGTAACAACAGCTAACATTTACTGAGCACCCACCTTGTACCAGGCATGGTTCTAAGTGATTTACATGTAATAACTAATTTTGTTCTCAGCACAGCCCTATGGATGGGTGGCATATTATCTCTATAGCACAGAGGAGGAAAGAGACACTTGGAGGGGTGAAGTGACTTGCCCCGAGTCACACAACTAGTTAAATGGTAGAGCCAGGGTTTGAATCCGGGTATGTTTGACTGTAAGGGTCTTGCTCAAGGGAGAACCAATCTGTAGACTTGCAAGCTGCTTGGCTGGGCAGGTGCCTGATAGCCAGCTGCGTCCCCTTTGCAACACTGGCAGGCAGCACCAGGAGGCCGGACCCCCGTCTGGCGGGGCGTAGAAGGCACACACTGGCTCAGGAAGAGTCGGAAAGCTTCCCTGTGCTCTTGCTAACACAATAGACCCTGGCAAGTGCATGCCCCAGCCTCCACCCCCACAGCTCACAGTACCAGAGCTCTGGAGTGGTGCAAAGGGGCACGATCGAGAGGCCATGTGGAGAGTGGCTGGAAAGTCAAGAGGCAGCCGTTCGACTTTGGCCCATCTTCCTATGGCTGTGGCTTTGGGAAAGTTGTTTGAGGTCTCTGCATTGCCTCCTTCTCCCTTTTTAACATAAAATGTCACTAGAGATTTCCTAATAGCAATTCCAACACAAGATTTCTGATTGATAGGATGAGAACTAGACATAATATTTATACTGGTGAGAAAGTGGGGTAGGACAATACAATCAAGAAGAGAGACCTTGGATGAAGCTGAATGTAAAGAAGTGGCTAAGATTTCTGAAATCCTAGAGTTTCAACTGCAAATAAATTATTCTCTTTGGTGAGAACTAAGGGGTGAGGATAGTAGGCAAATGAGCTGAGCTTGGGCCTCGGGGGTAAGAAAGAGGAGATGCTGGCCAGGGTCTGGGCTGGGTCTTTCTTCCTCAGTAGATCTACAGAATCTGTTTTCTATATCATTTCTTCCCTGTCATATTTTGAGGCAGAGGATTGGCAATCAAACCTGTGACAGTGATGCTGTCCTGTGACTTCATTTTTCATCCTTGTTTTCCATTTAAGTACATTGCCTGCAATTAGGACATGCTGTCACCAAGTGGCAGTGCTGTCTCCATCTTGCCTACATGTTCAGGGGGTTTAATGGTAGCTGTGGTTCGCCAGAATTTATGTATATGGAAACAGAATTCTGCATTAGCATTTTGACTGGTGGTTGCCAACTCAATTCGTAATACTCTCTGTCTTTAAGAGTCCTTAATGGTAAACCCCTTCCCTCAGATTCTCACTGATGGGGATATTACATAACGGGAAAGAATTAGTTAGGAATTAAAATAACATATTCTTTATTCTGTGAACTAGGAAGTCATGGCTTTTTCCTTTGAAAATAAGGTAAGAGTTTTGATTTTTGTAAAGATAATGAAATGATTTATGTCAACCTTTCTACTGAGGACAATTAGAAAAGCTGGACAAAACAAAACAAAATGGTGGCTTAAAGTCATTGGGGAGCTAACAACATCATGAAGAATGACTGGGCTAGGATTCAATATAAAGTAAACATTCAGCATTTGGGACCACTCTGCCCTTGAGGTTGTAGCTAATTTCAAAAGAGGTGACTCAGTGCTTTTAACAGTGTGGGGGCCTAGGGAAAAATTGGTGGGAACTTGTGTAATGGTTGTGGCTTAGGACCCTGAAGCAGTAATACCTAAGAGTAAGGGCAATCTGGGAGTAGACCTTAAAAATGGATTCAAGGTTTATGAGGGGGAACCCAAAAAACCCAGAATTTATTTATAAAAAATTGTGTATTTATTCTTACATGTTTAAACTTCAGTCACCTTCTAAGTACTCCCCATTTGGCTCAAAACTGTTTTTGAACTCATTAATTTTGATGCCTTCTAGTGCTTCTCCCATTTTTTGTTTCACCTCTTCCACACTGAGGAAACATTTCTCTTTGAGGACTTTTTTTCATGCAGAGAAACAAGAAAAATGTCACTCAGGGAGAGACAGGGTGAATGGGGAGGGGAGGGTATGAGAGTCATGCCATTTTTGGTCAAAAACTGCTGAACACTCAGCACAGTGTGGACAGGTACATTGTCATGCTGCACGTTGTTTGTGTAAATCACCCATCATGAAATGGGCAAACATGTTGAGAGTCAAAAAATTCACCAAAGTGGAACACAGCCTCTCACAATAATGCCAGTTGGTACACTGATGCAGATGGGTTCCTAGAGCACTTACCTAGTGGGAGAAGCCTGTACTACAAGGGGCCCGCCCTCCAGAAGATAATTCCAGTTTTTTGGGGTCCCCTTTTGTAGTGCAGAAAGCACTAGCAAAGTCTTACTGGAAGTATTTAATACTTTTAAATACCTTTCTGAAAGATAATAACAGCATTCTAGGTCTCCTATTGTTTCTACTGATAATGTTTAAAATTTACACATTATCACACAATAAAAGTAACCAGACACAGACAGAGATAAGATCACATGAATGAAAACCAAAAGAAACAAGAGACAGCAGAAAACAGTTAAGAAGAAATGGACAAATCCACATATAATGTGGATTATTAATACACTCTTCTCTCAGTAACTTACATGAATAGAACAAGCAGAAAGAAAAATCAGCAAGGATATAGAAGATTCAAATAACATGATCAGTGAACCCAACCTAATGGACATGTGTAGTACATTGGACACAGGAAAATACCTTAAAATAAACATTCTTTTCAAGCATGCATTGGAAATTTACCAAAAATGTACTCAGTACCCATATTGGGAAGTAAGTCTCAAAAAGTTTAAAAGAATTGAAAAAATACAGGATATGTTCTTCGACCACAATATAATTAAGTTAGAAATAATGATTTAAAAGATAACTAAAAAAACCTGTTTAAAAAAGTGAAATGTTATGCATTTATTATGCAAATATTTATATAATTGAAATTTTATACTTCTATAATTTAAATGTTTACAGTACAGAAGTTCAGAGTCTTTTTAATACTAAAACAGTACATTCTAAAGCAATATAAAGATTATAGAGAAATATTTGAGTGTATAACTTTCAATCTGACAGAAGTTCCAGATGTTAACAAAGCATGAGATTCCAGGAGGAATTGCATAAAAAATAAAAAGCATATGAAACAATCATTCAAGAAACTGAAGAAGAAAGTAATTCCAGGTAAAAATGAATCAGCTTGGAGTCAAGCCATCCTCCTTTTGAATACGTTCTTGCTGTCTCTCATTCAAAAAAAAGAAAAAAGCAATTCTAAAAAGCAAAATAGAACAAGAAAACAATCCTAAGGGGCAAAGAAAAAAAAAAGATGATGACAACTAAAAATATAGTCTGAATGAATGATATTTCAATGCCCCATACAAAAATGTGTGGAATGCAGTTAAAGTCATACTTAGAGGGAAAATTATAGCCTTAATACATATATTAGAAAAGAGGAAAGACTGAAAGTAAATGAGCTAAGTGGTTGTTTCTCTTTCTCTCTTTGGTTTTTAAGGTGCATTAAGACAGCTCGACCTTACAAACAGGTAAGTGAGGTCATGATATTTTTGCATCTTGCCTGAATCAGGTTTAACATTTTTGAGTGGCAAAATGTTATATACATATCCAGAGAAGTTCTTAACTAATCCAGCACGTCAACAGCATTTAATACAGTTGATCACTCATTCGTTCTTCTAATTCTTTCTTGTAACTCACTCATCATTTGGTTTCTAGGTAGTGGTGAGCAGGAGTCAGCTCTTATGAGCTTGTAAGAGTTAATTGCGTGCCAACAGCCTGTTTAGCAACATCACATTGGTAGCTTGAAGTGGGCCATGAAAACTGGAAAATCAGTGCAGTCCTCTCTCATCTATGTATCTATGTATCTATCTGTGTGTGTGTGTATGTATGTATGTATCCATCCATCTAGCCATCCATCTACTGGTCATTGATCATCTGTCTATTCATCTACCCACTTTCAGTGAGCATGTTTACTAGTTCTGGCACACCACTGGCACATCACTCTCTTCTGCTTCTCCTTACCTTCACTGGCTGCTCGGAACCAGTGTCCAGTGGTTAGAATGCTGAACTTCAAAGTGCCCCAGGACTCAGGACTCAGCCCTCAGACCTTGTCTCTTCTGTCTATTCATGCCTTTCGTGATCTCACTCAGTCTCATGTCTTTAAACACCATTTACACACAGATGACTTCCAAAAAGATTATCTCCACTCCTAATTTCTCCCATGACTCCAGACTCCTGTATCTTAATGCTGACTCTTTTGGACAGGTTAGATTTGCCATGCCCATTTAGACATTCAGGTGGATGTGGGGTGACTTTCCTGAGTAATGACTTCCCTGAACAATGGGAAGGTGGAGTTGCTGTCAACCACGGTAGGAAATATGAGGGGGAAACAGGTTAGGAAGGTAGGAGAGAGAAGTGGCTGCCACCCAGAGCTGTTAAAATATGCTGAGGAAGAAGTGAGGCTTAAGTACATTATTTAAAGTTGAATATGTGGGATGAGTACCTGTGGGAGCATAGGGAGAGGGTTTCAGGTGAGATGCCAATGAATGCGGATATTTGTTTAAAGGCATTTTAGCGTAATACTAAAAAAATGATAGTGACATAAAATCTTTCTTGTAAAATACTTTCATTTTTAAAAGTAAGTCAATTGAAAGGATAAATGTAAGTAAATGATAATACAGGTGCTAGACAAAGCAAAATTGTGAAGGTGGAATGAGAATGACTGAGGACGCAAACATCAAAACTAGGAAGAGGAGGGGTGATGGAAGCTAGCTAAAGTCAACATCCAATCCGAACCCTCTGCTCCTTTGGGACTTTCCACTGTGGCAGCTGGGAAGCCAAATACTCCTGCGAACTACAGTATAGCCAGAAATTTTTGCCTATGATTTATGAATACTAGTAGGTGGCTATTGGAGGTGACTTCAAGGGAAGCCTTTGAGGAGTATCTTTCTTTTCTGATAAAAAGAGATGGATTTAACTGGTCCAACCCTTCCTCTTTCCTCCTTCTCCTTGCCTTGAATGTGGATCTAATGGCTGGAGCCACAGCAGCTCCTTGTGACCATGAGGGAAGGGAATCAATCACAGAGATTTCAGCCTAGGCATACTTTAGCCACTGAACAACATTTTGAATTTCTCGTTATGTAAGAAAAATAAATCCTTATTTTTAAAGTAACTGACATAGTGTGTGTGTGTGTGTGTGTGTGAGAGAGAGAGAGAGAGAGAGAGAGAGAGAGAGAGAGAAATGAAACACAATCTTAATAGTATCCTAGGCTATCACAAATTTAGCTACCTTAATGATCTTCCTAAAATATAGGCATGATTGTGTCCCTGTCCTGCTCGAAAACTTTTTTTGGGAGATACTATTTTTCTCTATCAGAATGGCAAGGATAAAAACAAATCGAGCATACTCCATGCCTGTAAACAGTGTGGAGAAACAACTCCCAGCATTCATAGCAGGCGATACTATCCATTGGTACAACACTGGGAGAATAATGGACATCAGCTCTTCAAGTTGAAGATGCTCATAACCATCTTGCCAGCAATTGCACGGAGTTGACAGAGCACTGATCTCCTCTACCCTGGCTTTGGTCCAGGGATATACCTCACACTGGCTGGTGAAGCTGGGCATCAGGAAGCTGTGGGGCCTGTCCCAGCTGAGGCCTTCATTGTTGTGACCAGTGACTGTGGGTTTCCACCCAGCTGGACGAGGCTGCAGCTGGGCCCTCCTGATGGTAATAAAGAACATGGCGGCTTTGCTAGTCTGCCACAGCCCAGCGGCAGGAAACATTCCAAGAGCACCTGTTTCCTGAGGACCCTGTCAGGGGCTCCCAGGCACCATCTGGGCGCTGCCCCACATGTTGTTTGCATTAGGAGTTTAGAAAAACAATTCAACTTTGACTAATCGCTCTTTAATTTTTTCAGGCGCATCCCAACGTTTTACGCCTGCCCCACCTCTCTCTCCTCCCAGCCCTTCTCAGGAGCTCTCGAGGCTGCCACACACACATGCACAAGCACTCCCGCACACACACACTTACCCATACATGCGTCCACTCCCACTCAACTCCCATATGTCCACGCACACACACACATCCACCACATGCCCCCCACACTCACACGTGTACACACTGACACATATCATCACCCAGTCATACACTTACACCCTCACCTACACACACACCTGCGCCCACACATCCACTCATACACTTCCATACTGACCGCACTCACACACTCCCACACACTCCCATATGCACACTCCCACACAACCACTCCCACACGTTCACACAGACCACCCCGTGCACAGCTCCGAAGAACAACCTACTCTCTTCTTAGAGATGGGGACTTTACTCCTTTGAGGCTGGCAGGGAAGGGGCAGCTTAAGGCCTTAGTGGTCCTGAGAGCACGGCATGTGAGGCAGAGTCTGTGACCACGGACCCTGGAGCCGCAATACCAGGGTGGAGTCCCAGTTCTGCAACTCGTTAACCTACCGTGCCTCAGCCCTCTCCTTTGCTGAAGTGACAGTGCTGCCGCCGGCACCTCCGTGCAGGAGTGCTTGGAACCGCGCCCAGCACAGTGTGAGGGCTCCATGTGTTTGTTTTTAAAAATCCAACAAATCAAAGTAACAGCAAACTTATTTCTGAAATGAACATGATTTTCCTCCAGATTTTTCTGATCGTGTAATTCTGAGTCAATTCTCTGAAGTCGACTGTTTCTCCTCTCATGCATGTCCTCGCTTTGCTGCACCTCTGTGTAAAGCAGAGAAAGTTGAAGCACAGAAGAGTCGTCTCGCTCCTGACATCACACAGCCAGCTGGAGACCGGGGCAGGCACGCCGTTTCTGCTGGGCACTGTCCAGGGAGTGACGCCAGCACAGTGCCCAGGAGGGCGCCATGTGGGGGCGGACTGTGGCAGTGGTGCTGGGCACCCTTCGTGAGGGGAAGCAGGACAGGTGATCTCTGTATTGCAGACAGTGGGCATGACCCCAGGAAACTGGGGCGGCCTCAGTGAAGCCCACCAGCTAGAGTTAACACAACCTGTCCAGCTGGACCAGGCCCAGTTTCCAGGTAGCCCCAGGGTCGGGGCCCGGGAGGGGCAATGGCGCCCGTGGGTTGGAAGGTGCCTGGGGAGGGCAGGCAGGCACTGTGGAACAGTGCCCAGCCCCATGGTTGGCTGAGGCTTCCCAAGGCCTTGTTCTGGCCTGCTGCCCAGGCCACTGCACAGGCTTGATGGCCCTAGCAGGGCTGCCATCTGAGAACAAAGTGTCCTGCAGGAATTCCGGCTGGTAATGCGATGCATTGTGGAGCTTGGGCGACCTGCCAGGCCAGCCCACCCCATCCCCACATCATCGGCTGCTTGCAACTTGGGGGCTTGGAAGTCACCATCAACACTTAAGATGGCAAGGACCCCCTTACTGAGCCCACCTCCGAAATTCCACAGCTGCTTTGATGCTCACCTCACCTCTCCCCTTCCTGTCCTCAAAAGTGTTTGCTTCTGACCAGTGAGAACGGTGGGAGGGGGCACTTCCTGGCTGAGCCTGACTGCTGAGCTGAGCCAAGACTCCCAGACTGTTACAGCAGTGAAGATTTCCTTCCTGAAAAACACACCAGCCTCTGCTTTCCGTCCCTCTTTGTTTGTCTCCAGGGAGAGCCTCTGCTTTCAGCCCCCAGCCATGGGAACAGCCCACCTGCACAGCCAGCCCCAGGGACATAGGGAAAGCCAGCAGTCACTTGTGGGCAGGTGAACCAGCCTTTGTGGGGTCAGACAGCAGGATCCTGGCTCTCACAGAGAGGCAGGGCCACAACCAGTGGGTTAGAAAGAGGCAGCCTCTTCCTCTGGGGGTTCCCAGAGCCAGGTGGGCCCTGTGACTCCATACACATATGATGCCAGGGCTGACTCAGAGTCCAGAACAAGTTTCTTAAGCTCCTGTGCCCTGGTTTCTTCATTTGTACACGAGGCTCTCTTTTCCTCACCCCTCATCTAATCTGTCCACAAATCCTGCCAACTCTACTTTTACAAGCATCCAGAATCTGGCCCTTTAGTTCCAGCCCACGCTGAGCCACCCTACCTCTTCTTAGGCCTCTTTTGTCACAATACAACCTCTTCTCTACATGGCAGGCATCAAGATCCTAGTCAAACCAGTCTCCTCTGCGCACAACCCTCCCAAGTCTCCCAAGTCATTTAAAAGGAAGCCTCGTTACATTAATTTTTTCTATTGTCTTTCTGTTCTCTAATTGGTTTAGCTCTGCTTTAATTTTTATTATTTCTTTCCTTCTGCTGACTTTGGGTTTTGTCTGCTCTTCTTTTTCTAGTTCTTTGAGATGAGATGCTAAGATGTTTGCTAGACTGAACCAAAAAGAACTGGATAATCTAAATAGAACAATCAATAGCAAAGAGATTGAAATGACTATCCATAATCTCCCTAAAGACAAAAGCCCAGGACCAGATGGTTTCACCAACGAGTCCTACCAAGCATCCAAAGAAGAATTAACCCCTATCCTCCTCAGACTCTTCCAAAAAATTGAAGAGGAAGCAATACTTTCTAACTAATTCTATGAGGCCAACATTACCCTAATCCCAAAGCCTGGCAAAGACAACACAAACAAAGAAAACTATAGACCAATATCTCTGATGAACACAGATACAAAAATCCTAAACAAAATATTAGCAAACAGAATAAAACAATGCATCAAAAAGATCATACATCATGATCAAGTGGGATTCATCCCGGGAGCACAAGGATGGTTCAACATACGAAAATCAATCAATGTGATACACCATATAAACAAAATCAAAGATAAAGACCATATGGTCATTTCAATTGATGCAGAAAAAGCTTTCGACAAGGTACAACATCCATTTGTGATCAAAACACTAAATAAAATGGGTATAGAAGGAAAGTATCTCAACATAATAAAGGCCATGTATGAGAGACCCTCGGCTAACATCATACTGAATGGGGAAAAGCTGAAGCCTATTCCCCTAAAATCAGAAAATAAATAAATAAATAAATAAATAAAAGGAAGTCCTCCCCTCTCCTCCCTCTCTTCTTTTCTTTCCCTCCTCTTCTCTGTCTCCTCCTCTCCCATCTTCTCTATCCCTTCTCATCCCCTTTACATCTGCACCCCTCCCTTCCCTCCTTCCCTCCTCCTCTCCTCCACCTCCCCTCCCATCCTCTCCCCTGCCCTCCTCTCTCTTTCCCCTCCCTTCCGACCTCAGCCCTCACTACCTCTACCCCAGCCAGAGTGACTCCCTCGCTGCCCTGACACCCACAGGTACATGCCTGTCCCATGGCCTTTGCAATGGGTGCTCCCTCTTCCTGGAAGGCACTTACCTCAGGTGCCACCAAGGTTTGCTTCTTCAAGTCCTTTGACAATCTGTTCAAAAGTCACTTTCTCCTTTTAAACCCTCCTTTCTCCCCTTCCCTGCTTCACTGTCTTGCAGACATTTCCCACCTCCATGGACTTTGCTTACATCGCTGAAATGTCAGCGTGAAGGTGGAAAGCGGTAATCTTTGCTGCTTTTGTCACTGCCTGCTTCTAAACAACTGTGGCGTGAGGGTCTCAAGACCACCTGCCTTGAGGGGCTGTTACGGAATTGACTGAGGGAACAGTGCATGTCAAGTCCTCAGGTGGTTCTGACATGGAGCAAGTGTTAGGGGAGATACTTGTTATTATTAGCAGTAGTATTGTAGTTTTAGTGGCTCTTTCTTGGAAGTCCTTGGTGGACCAGCAGCCATTCTCTTTGGTAACTCACCCCAATTCCCTCTAGGAAGCAGCCATTCCCCACTCTTGGCCCATGTGTTTTGCGGGAGCGGGCTCCCTGTGGTTCTGGAGTGGGGAGCCGTAGCCAGTCAGTGTCCTGTGTTCTCTTGCCCACAACACTGGGCACAGAGATGGGCATGACCCAACGTCAACTGGAGACATTCCTGTTTCCTGATGGCCTCGAAACTGAGCAGGTATAAGGGCTAGCACTCTGGCAGCCATCTCTCTACCAGGAGGAGAGTGGAGCCATCAGAGGGGGTCTGAACTGAAAGAACTGGGTAAACAGGGATGGCGTTTGGAACCATCTTAACGTGGGCCTGGTCCACACCTGCATGTCTCAGCTACTTATGTCAATAATGCTCATTTTAGGCCAGCTCAGGTTAGGTCACGGACACGTGCCACCAGAAAAGTCCTCCTTGATGTAGAATCTGACCCGGAATTCTCTGGATGTTTTCCGGCTTTACGCTCATCTTTACCCTTACCTCCTCATTGTCTGTGAGGTCCTGTTCAGCCTGCTCTGCCTGGTGTTCAGCAACCCATGGTTCCTGTCTTTATTTGGTTCTGTCCTCCTCCTCTGCTCTGTCTTTGGTCTTTCATGCTATTTATCTGGCCCCTGGTGGCCAGTATGTGTAGTTCCTGCCCTTTTGGGGAACTGGAACTTAGGATATCTGAATTTTAACACATTTTTCACTCATTTGCCAAAGAGCCTTGTTAGTGAACATGGGGCGGGGGTGGGAAAGTTCTGATTTATCAAAGGTTCTGGTTTGCTGCGGTTTAACACCCTCTCCAGCCCTCCTCAGGGACCATCTCTTCCTTTCACCCCTTATTCCATTACAGCTATCCTGCCTCTGTGTTCTCCCTGGACAAGTCAAGTCCCTTCCTGTATCAAGTACTTTGCACTGGCTCTTCCCTTTGTCCGGACTGTCCTTCCCTTAAATCTTCTCATGCTGTCTCCTTCTCATCCTTCAATTCTCAGCTCAATTGTCACTTCCTCTGAGAGACCTTTCCTGACCACCCGCCCCTTTGTGGGGGGCAGCATTTGTCACTTCTGGATTATTTTATCTACTTGTTTATCTTTCTCTCTTGCTGGAATATAAGCCACAAGAGGTCAGGGGTCTGATCTGTTTTACCCCTTTCTTCCCTCCAGTTGACACACTGCCTTATTTGCTTCTTTAGATAAATGAAATCTTCTTGGCCCCAGCCACCCAGGTTGGAGACCTCAAGGTCATTCTTTATGCCCACCCACAGGTAATCAATTGCTAAGTGGCTTATTCTTCACCTCCTACTCTCCCTTCTGCTCCCTCATTGTCTCCGCCTTAGTTCAGGATCTCTTTGCATCATGCAGTAACTACTACGTAGGCCCCGCCTCTCCCCTTTCCTTTTACATCTTCAGGTGGGCTATCATACCTGCGTTAGTCATTTCACCTGGAACGTCCTTTTGTTCCTTCTTTGCCAGATGTCTCATTTGTCAAAACCAGAAGCAACTCTAAGTGTTTTAAGCAGGAGGAGATTTAATACAGAGAGTTAGGAGCTACAGAACCTTTGCGGTTGGGGGCTGGTGGAATGGGTCTGGGCTGAGTCTCCAGGATGATCCCAGAAAAAGAGCAGAACTGGCCCCAACTCTGCTACCATCAGGGAGTAGGGAATCATGAGGTTGAACTGGTAATTTAAGAACATAGCATTTCAGCTGTGATCCAACTATCAGAGGCCACTTCAACTGCTACAGCTGCTACAGCTGGTTGAACCCCAGGAAGCTGGAGCTTGGACCATGGAACATCATTACCGAGAGACCCAGCACTTTTCTGACCATGCTAACCAGCAGAAAGCCCCAAAAGGTCTCTGGAGATGGTCTCTTCTTTCTGTTTGCCTTCCAAATCACACATGAGTACCCCTGATTGGTGGAACCTAATTTGAAACTTGTTGTAAAACCACCTGGGACATGAAGTTTATAAGTTTACAAGGGAATTCCCTGGTGGTGTAGCGGCTAAGGCTTCGGCGCTGTCAACGCTGTGGCCTGAGTTCGATTCCCAGCCAGGGAACCACCCACATACAAACAACAATGACAGAACTTTCTAAGTTTATGAAAGTCTGCATTTATAGCGTGGTCCACAGAAGGATGTGGGAACAGATTCTGGGGGCCCATCGGCCGTGTCTGTGCATTGGCCAGCCTCTGATCCTAGGTCCTTCAGGTCTAGCTCAGGGAAGACTTCCCGACGGCCTAGTGTACAGGGCTGGGACCCCCTCTCATACATCCTCGTAGCATCTTGTGCTTTTTCTCTGAGAACACACCACAGTTCGTATTGATGAGTGTGTGCTGTGACCTACAAGGCCCGGATTTCCACCAGATGGTCTGCCCTTGAGGCAGGAACGTTCCCCTCCTTCAAGAGCAGGGCCCTGGCACAAAGAAGGGTCTCTAGGCAGACAGCCCTGCTAAAGGAACCCTGTTGCCCTCCTCCCCACTCCTGAGGCATTTCCTGCTTGGACTGCCTCTCTGACAGCTCCCATATACTATTTGGAACCATTTCCTGTCTTCGGGGCATCTGTCTTCTCTCTTGGAGCCCCTTGTAAGCACACCCAACTTGTCTGCTAGCCCCTCCAGATGCCTACTACACTGCATTAAGTTCACTCTTTCAGTTATGAACGTTTTTAAGGAAGAAGTTAAAAAAAAAACAAACTGAAATGTCATGCACCTGTGAGGGAGGACATCTACTGGAGAAGAGAGGTTGGCTGAAATTCTAAGGGAAAAATGTAAGGAGGAAACACTTCAGGCACCTACCAAGGTGGCCTGGGCAGCAACCAGAGCAAGAAAAACATTGACTGTGTCCTGCACTGGTCACAACTGAACTGTGGGCTTTGTGACCTAGACATGAGAGCTAAGCCCAGATGATGCTCAATGTTAGCTTAACCAGCTAAACATGTTTAGAATAAACACAAACCCTAGCAACCCCCACCTCACGCAACACACACCCGTGTTTTCTACTTGGATCAGTTAGAACAGTCATGGCCCCCATCTGCCTCTGATTACCCTGGCGACCTGGATGGCTCCGACGGATGGGTCTTGACCTGAAGTAGAGAAGTGCTCCCTTCCCTCTGGAGAGTCACTGATATGGGTGAACAGCCACTGTGAGGGAAAAGAAGAAGGAGGAGCAACGGTGGGGCGGAGACTGGAGCCAGAATCCTGCCCCACCATATTTTTGCTCTTCTACTTTCTTTCACTCACACAATCCTGGCCATCCTGTGTGCCTTGGTTCTACCAGCCAGCATGTCTTGGGTTGTAGGCAATGGAAAGCCAACTTCAACCTGGTAACATGTTGAAGTTCTTGGCCAGGGCAGGACTTGCTTCAAGGAGCTTGGATATCACAGGACCCAGCTTCTCCTCAACTCTTCGATCTGTTTCCTTTTCTGTTTGGTCTGTTTGAGGTTTTTCCCACCATGATACAAATGGCTCCAAGCCATTTCAGGGCCCTCACTCTCCCAGGTTCAAATCTTTGTCCATCCTAAAGGCCTGATATTCATCCACATTTGACCACCTGGGCTGCCATTTACACCCTGCACGTCACTGTGTGTGGAGGTAGGGGGCAGGACTATCCTAGAACATAGAATTTGGAGGTGTCAGGACCCCTGAATGCAAACTAGGGTTTAGGAGCCACTTGATAAATGTTTGTTGAATAAAAGAGCAGACGAACGACTGAACAAATGAGCCACTCATCCTCAGATGCTAAGAGGAGATGGGTTGCAAAGGCTTATATCAGGGGATCCTCTGTTTGGGGCTGTCTTGGAAGGGTAATAGGCCAAGGGATAAGAGGGCACAGGCCACATGAAGGGGCTCTCCCCAGGCTATTTCTGTACCATGCACAAGTTCTATAATGATCACCCTGTGCTGGCCTCCCCTTCATATTCAGCAAAGTTCTTGTTTAGGGGACACCAGTGCAAGCAGTTTGGTTCCTGTGTAAGCTTGAGTATTGGAGGTGTGTGTGATAGACTGCTAGCTGCCCCCTGATCCCCGATATCTACTCTCCTTTCTTTCTGTGGTCAAAGAAATTTCATTGAGGTACATGACCACTTTCTAAAGTTACATCCTCACATCTTTTCAGTTAGGTACTGCCATGGAGTAGTTCTGACCTTCTTCTCTCTTCCCTTCATTCTGCTGCCTAGAAGGTGGTCATGGGGATGGACCATCTTGGATCACACAGGGACAGTGGAGCAAAAAGGCAGAGAGAGCCCGGAGCTCCGACACTGTGGAGCCACCATGTCAACCCTGAAAGGCTTCTGCCCATACTAGTGGGAGAGAGATAAAGGAACTTCTATATTGTTTATGCCACTGTTATTTTGAATTTCTATTCTATAAACTAAGATAGGGAGGAGACACCTTCTGGGCTAAATGTCATGGGAGACCACAAAAGAAGGGCAGCATCTTCTATCCAATCCATCAGTGGGATTCTGTGCCCAGGAATCTTTCTAACCTGTCAACCCCAGACCAATTAAAGCTCCAGTGGCCCTCCTTTTTGTCCCTATCTACTCCAAGCACCTTCTTGGCTGGAAGTGCAACTTGTATGGTGGGACAACTCCCTCACCTGGCCTGCAGCACAGCTATAAATGCGTGGTGGGGTCAGGCCCAGAGTACCCCTGTTACTGCCCCTGCAAATTCACCCACCTCTCTGTCTATGGCCACTTCTCCTGGAGGCCTGCTGAGGATCCACCCACCACCTCTGTCCCTTGTGCTTAGCCAGTCCTCCCTACCTCCACTCCCACGTGCCAGGAAGTGCCAAGGATTCCCCATCTCTGAAGGGGAAGGCCAGATGTGCTGCTGCTGAGGTGAGGCCAGGCTGCCCTTCCAGAAACTCCCAACCCCTTCCTGCCTGGCTTCCTGCCCAATCCCTTCCTGGAAACTGGGTCCACCCTGCCCCCAGCCCAGGATGCCAATATTTCCACAATTCAAGGGTGATTCAGCCAGCCCTCCCCAGGCAGGGCCCCTTCTTTTACTCATGATATTGAAAGTTTGGAAAACAACTTGAGTGAGAAGGAAAATTCAAGTCAAGGCTCCACCCCCATCCTTACTGCCACTTGACCCTGTGGTCTCCAAAAAGGTCATGAAAAATGAGGTAAGAGAATCTGAGAAGTTCTCTTTAAATGTTTATCTAAAAAAATGGAATTAGTGAAGCTGTATTAATATGTAAAATGCTAATAGTATTACAAAGTATATAAATTAAAAATAAATATATTGATCTTGCGGTACTTGCTCAAAAGTTTTTACTGATAGGGTGAATGATTAATACAGTGACTATCAGCCTAAGGCTATTTCTGCTCAACCCCATACCCTAAGCCTGTGTCCCTCTTTTTTTTTGCAGTGGGGTGGGGGTGGGGGCAGGAATCTAGGCCTCCATGGATGTAGAACAGACCAGAGGGCTAGACTGTGAATATCAAGGAAGAAGGGAGGGGCCTTTGGGCAAGAGGGAAGACTGGCATTGGCTGCTGGGGAACCACCATGGTTTTTTTTGTTTTGTTTTTTGTTTTTGGGGTGTGTGTGTGTGTGTGTGTGTGTGTGTGTGTGTGTTTTGTTCAGTTTGGATCAGGAGAAGGCTGGGCAAGGCCATTAAGGGCAACAGAATGACTGGAATGATGGTTTTGAGCATGGAGGATTTTATTTTGTTCCTTGATGAGAAAAAGGTAAAGCTTATGCCTTGTAAAAACAAATGGAACTCTGACTTGACCTTCATAATTTATTGTTCCAACAGAATCATTGACTGTATGTGACAGGAAGCTAATTTAATACCTTAAGGAAAAAAGAGAAATTATTGGTTTATGTAATTAAAAATGCTACCAGCTTAGAAATGGCTGTCTCTAGGACCTCTCTGTATTGGATTCTTTTTCTGAAGGTTTTCTCTTTGTGTCATTCAGATAGTTTCAATGGCTGCAGGCTCATACTTAACCAGTTTAGCAATTCTAGTGAATGACAACTTCCCTTTCCCATTAGTTCTAGAAAAAGATTAGATGGATGACTGATATATGAGCTCAGACAATTAATTTTGTGAACTTATTCTAGAAAAAGTGCTACATACCTCATTGCTGAATATCACTATGGTTACGTTCGAAGGACTCCTCTTGGGAAGCTGTGCACTGATGCCAGCACCTAGTCCACCCTTCAAAGCAGTTTTGGAACTCTTTTTCTGGAATGGCCACCAGAGCTGTCATAGTACCCAAAACCTGACAGTTAAGTTCACAAGCTTGCCACTTTTGTGCTTACGTTGGCAGCACTGTACACACAACTCTGCAAGGTTTGTACAGTGCTGCCAACGTAAATGCACGGTGGCAAATCACAAACTTAATTGCCTGATTTTGGGTACGATGACAACTCTGATGGCCATTCCAGAAAAAGAGTTCTGTAATTGCTGTGAAGGGTGGACTAAGTGCTGGGTGGACTAGGTGCTGGTGTTGATGCATAGCTTCCCAAGGGGGGTACTTCGAAGATGACCATAGTGATATTCAGCAATGAGGGATGCAGCACATTTTCTAGGATGAGTTTGTGAAATTAATTGTGCAACCTTGTATATAAAATTTGTTCCAAATTTCCTGACCTACTCTATGATCACAAGTGGCTGTCATTAATAGGTTACTTTGCAAATTTTTAAAGAACTATTCAAGTGTTTCTGACATTCATTATTATTTTATATTAGTTTCAAGGCTATGCAGCACATTTTTTTAAAACTCATTTTTATTGTTAGACTTAGTGGGGTGACACCTGTTAGCAAGGATTACATAGGTTTCAGGCATACAATTCTAGGGTGAGTTGTCACCTTGTTGTATAATAAGTTCACCACTTAATGTGACTTCTCTTTCCATCACCTTATATTTAGCTTCCCCCCCTCCTCTCCCACCCCCTCCCCTTTCTCCCCTCCCTAACCTACTCGTCCCCAAATAAACATTAAACTATTGATTGTGTCCATGGGTTGTTTGTTTGTTTGTTCATTTCTTTTTCCTTTGTTGCTTTCAGTTTTATATTCCGCACATGAGTGAAGTCATACAGTTCTTTGTTTTTTCTGTCTGGCTTATCTCACTAAGCATGATGATCTCTAGGTCCATCCATTTTGTTGCAAATGGCAATATTTCATCTTTTCTTATAGCTGAGTAATATTCCATTATGTGTATGTACCACAGCTTCTTTATCCAGTCATCTGTCACAGGGCACTTTGATTGTTTCCATGTTTTGGCCACTGTGAACAGCACTGCGATGAACATTGGGGTAGATACGTCTTTGCGGACAAAGGTTTTCAAGTTCTTTGGGTAGATCCCCAGAAGGGGGATTGCTGGGTCATATGGTAGCTCCATTCCCAATTTTCTGAGGAACCTCCACACTGCCTTCCACAGTGGTTGTACCTGTTTGCACTCCCACCAGCAGTGTACCAGAGTTCCTTTTTCTCCACATCCTCTCCAGCACTTGTTATTCCTTGTCTTGTTGATAA